>JAIPRK010001019.1:0-104133 GCA_025469195.1 Chaitophorus viminalis
TAGGAAAATCTAAGCATTTTTACTACCAAAAATCGTGTTCTCAGAAACAAAAAAAAAAAAAAAATAAAAAAACACACATCATTGTAAAACCAATAGATTCCATCACTCCGTTCAGAATCTAAAATTACACAAATTGATTGAGTCGTTTTTGAGTTAACAACACTAACGAGATCAATATTCCAGTATATATTATTGTTGTATTATTGTGTTATTATTATTATTATTATTATTTTTTTTTTTTAATATAAGGTTAAAACTAAAATTGTTTTGTAATAATATTTTAAACCATTGAACTGAAGATGTTTTAAAGGTATTTTATTATAAATACTGAGACCGACTAATTTAGCACAATTAATATAAGTTCTAAGTATTCCTTTGATCATTTAAAAAGTAATTGAAATATGTTCTTTGTAAAAATGCATTCACCAGTTCTGATTGAAAATGTAATTTTATAGTTATCAGTGCACGATAAGTATAAAGAGGTCAAAATAGGTACTTACTTTACATTTAAAAAATAAAACCGGTACAACTTTTAAATAAAATAAAATATGATAATCTAATTAAAATTACAATTTGAATAATACTGCAGGAAACGAGTATAATATTTGATACAGTTTTATGTTAAACTATATAAGTAGGTACTTATATGTATAAAAGAATCAGTCATAATACTGTTTTTTTTATTAATATTATCATAGTATTAGTAACCGTATCCACGAGCTTCCAAGAATATTTTAAAATGGGTATATTTTTGTGTACACTGAAAATATGCATTGCGTTAGGGTGGTAGCGAATAAACCAACAATAACCTATGAGCTTTAGTCAAAAATAACAATATTAATAATAATAATAATAATAAAATTAGTGGAAAACAAAATATTATATATTAGAAAAACGGTAAACTTATCTTTTACTATATTTTATTTAGGTATACAACTACCTATATGGCTTTAGACCTCAGTTGAATTCGTTTTGTGCACATTGCATGTAAAAAAATCAATATATATATATTATGAGTAAAATATCAAATTGACATCGAAATTCTTATGTTGACTATATTCAGTAGAAACAAGATATACATGTACCGATTTATCTGTATGTAGTGTAGATACTCTTAGTTTTTTAATATAATATTATTATTTTAATAGAGTTTTTTTTAATACTATCTTCACTCTTGAATTGTAGCAGAAATTCAAATAGGTACAATTTTTCATATAAGTTATTCAGGTAAACATCGATTTTTTAAAACATGGATGTTTTTGTTGGAAAAAAATCAATATGTATGTTATGAGTAAAATATGCGGTCTAAGCTAACTTCTCTTAGCCTCACTACCCTGGTATGATAATCCTGGGGACCTGGTGGTGATGACGCCCATAATACATATATGTACGTATGTGTATTATATGTATACGTATTACGTCCAATGTGGAATACCTAGATGGTCTACCTGTATTTATCATTTCATTTTTTAAGCATACATTTAACACGATCATTATTACGATACGTTCTAGCTATACATAGTCATAAAAGTGAATTTATAGAGCTATTTGTAAAAATATTTGTTCAAATTGTTTAAAGAATAATACATATTTATTTTTTTTTATATGAGTTTTAATCAAAATACCCATAATATATCCCATGATAGTTAGTAATTTATTATTAGTGATTGAATGATTGTGACTATACTTATTATATTGTTTGGTATTTTTGGGTCTCTAACTCTGAATAAGATATAGAAACCAAGTTTGAAGGTTAAAAATTATAAAGTTTATAATATTTAAATAAATAATATTAGATAAATAATAATAGTTTATTTAAAATAAGAAAACATTTTAAATTAAGTTGAATTATTCAATTTTATGAAAAAATATTTTTCATAAGTATTTTTTCATTAGTAAAAGAAATGTTTACAAGAATTGTTTGTACTAGTTTTAAAAAAATGTTAAGGTGGACTATACCCCCTGTGGATTTATCTGGAATTCATATAATGTATAATCAAGTACCTAGTGCATATTTGAAAGTACAAGATATTCAAGTGCGTTCGGGAAATGTAATAATTTATATTCTTGTACTGTACATACTTACAATATTTACGAAATACCATTTGATTATGTGCAGTATTGAAGTGCGTAGTTGTATTAAATTGTTTGCATTGTATTTAATATTTTAATGAATCTCGTTAGAACCCGGGAGTACATGATTACAGTAGAAGTCGTTGAATTAAAATTATATTTCGCACATAATACCGCTCTCTTTTGTACGTTTTGTCAACGTCATTGGTCGTCAAATCGTGTACGTGGTGACGGTGCAATATGAACCACGACCGTGGAAAATGCCATATTCCAAATGAACCGTGTTATTATTGTTATTATAGTGTACAAATATTAAAAACGTTTTTTCATTCAAATATAACTATGATGCGAATATTAATACTATTCCATTTAATACAAAAACGTTTGAAGCCCATCAGGTCATTAAATATATACTAGAAAAAAGATACATCTCTGTATTGTTGTTTTTTTTTTTTGGACCTAAACGGTCTACCAAGCCCCGCAAATCTTCAACTATAGTTATTTAATACCTTCTTGTCCTTATTATAGTTCTTTTGGGTGTTAGAATTTGTTTTACTTTAGAGTGTTCGATTTTCTTTGATTATACTTAATCATTTATTTAATCATTTCAATACAATAAAAATATTAATGAAATAAAAAATGAATATTTCTTTGCTATATAAGACTCAATAGTAAAAATGTGTATTAAATGTTATTTAATTTCTATTTTTTTCACATTGTTATAAGATAGGTACACACAAATAACCTGTATTTTTTTGAATCTCAGACCGTTTCATGTGTAAATGAGAGGTAAGACATTTTGTAAATATATTTCGTTCCCGGGGTATTGAGTGTAGGTCAATGTTTTTTTCCCCTTACATATGCACAACAGTATTTAAACTTCCTGCGAATGCAGCGCACAATATTTTTATTACGTATTGCATAAAGTTTGGAAACTATATTTTTTACAGCTGCAGAAAAATACCGATAAATGATTATTTCGTTTTATTTGGAATTTGTTGTGAAATATCCCGTACTCGCAATGGGGTCCAGTTCGTATAATATATAATATGTTTAAATTATTATTATAATAATTATGAAAATACTTATCGTGCGCCGTATCAGTACATTGTGCATATAATTAATAAACTGTACAATTTAATATAATACGTGAATGTAATTATACGTAATTATAGTATAGTGATAAAGTATGTTCTGTGTTTTCGTATGTAAAGTATTAATTCTTTTTTCGATGTATTTTAAAACGTGGTCGCTTTAAATATAATTTATTTTCATTCATAAAAAAATCTACCGGTATATAGCTAAACCCTAACATCAGCAGAATATAATATACATAATACTCGGAGAATATGTTATTAAATTTTCTTTGTATTAGGTACCTACCAACAGTGTAGACTTTACGTGCATTTATGTAGGAACGTAAAATAACTATCCCACAGAAATGTAAATTACCTTTTATGAAAATCCAACTTTGAGGATCGCACAAAAAGAACACGGCACGCTGTGCTTCCCACAATCAAAATATTACAAGAAAAAGGTAAATTGGAATTTAATGTCGTAGGTAGGTACCTATAGTTTTTACGAATATAAGCATCAACATATTATTTTATGAAAATGAGAAAATTATTAAACGGTACGTTTTGTCGTGTGACAAGTAATTCAATATATTTAGCAAGTAAAATATATTGTCTAGTTGTTCGGGTACTTGTTAGAACTATACTGTATAGTGTTAGGTACCTACATCTATATTTTGCTACAGTGGTTGATAGACAAACCAAGACCATGCACCATAATCTCTTCTTGGACAGTGTCTAATATATCTTTTATTAAACCGTTGAAAATATAATATGGGAAAGTCGAGGTACAGGATCGTTTCAAATATCGTTCAATAATATCAAACGCGCGCTTAGTTTATACGGTCACATAAATAAAATACTCGATTAAAGCTGTTGTTTAGATTTTAAATTTAGTAATATCTACTTAAATCGAAATAAAAATGTTTTTTTGAAGAAACCATATAATATCTCAACTAACGTTTTAATACGATTTTAATAAAATGCAAATTGTAATATACATATTTATCGATTTATATTTTACAACACGATTTTGTTATCGTAATAAAAGTGTAAAATTATTTCTTATCGCCGTTTTAGTTTTTGCGTATTACTTTTTTCAGTGTGTTATATCTTATTTATTAATGTCAAAAACAAAGTACAAAAGTACCTTTTGCATTAAAAAAAAACAAAGTTGAAATTGAAATAAATATATTGGTTAAGAATGGTGTTTTAATTCCAGTTGAACATTCCAAATGGGCAAAACCTGTTGTTCCAGTTCTTGAACCAGATAATACAGTAAAATTATGTGAGGATTTTAGTGTAACATTGAATCCTGTCTTACAAGGAATTCAATACCCTTTACCTAAAATTGAGTATTTATTCACAAAACATATTAATGGTGTTTATTTTAGCAAAATTGATCTCAAAGATGCATATGCACAATTAATTTTATCTGAAGAGTCTAGAAATTTAATTGTAATAAAAACACATTTAGGGTTATACGCTTTCACTAGGCTACCAGATGGCATAAATTGTGCTGCTAGCATATTTCAACGAGTTTTAGAACAAACTATTGGAGTCACATGGAAGGTGTTACGGATTTTCAAGATGATATATCTATTTTTGGTAAAACTAGATCAAAATACAATAATAGATTAGAGACTGTGTTAAACAAACTTCAAAATTCAGGTTTAAAAGTTAAAGTTGAAAAATGTAAATTTCTTAAAAATTCCATTAAATATTTGGGTCATATTTTGGATAGAAACGGTATACATAGCACTGAATATATGTATATTGGAGCCATTAAAAATGTTAGTGTACCTATTTCTCTCTCTGAGTTGAAAATTTTTTTAGGTATAGTTACTTATTATATCAAATATATACCCAATTTAGCTGAACTTTTAGAACCACTTTATAGATTAACTAGAAAGGAAGAGGATTTTATTTGGTCTAATAAATGTAATAATGCTTTCAATCAAATAAAAAAACTGCTAATTTTTAACAGATTCTGAATTACCATTAATGTTAACTGTTGATGTATCTAGCATTGCGGTTGGTGCTATTTTATCACATGTCTATAATGATAATACAGAAAGACCAATAGCATTTGCATCACACTTATTAACAAAAGCTGAGCAAAAATATCCACAGTTAGAAAGAGAGTGGTTAGTAATTATTTCTGGAGTAAAAAAATTTCATGATTATCTATTTGGAAAATACTTCACTTTAATAACAGATAATAAATCCATATCATACATTTTAAATCCTAATAAGGGCATTCCCACTATTGCTGCAAATCGCTTACAGCGTTGGGCTTATATTTTTATGGCTTAAAAATTCAATATCAAATGGGTTTCCACTAATAATAATCCAGCTGCTTATTTATCTAAATTATCCATACAGAGTAAACAAATAACAGACATAGAAGCAAACACTAATTATTTAAATTTTATAAATAAGGAATCAAATTGGATTTTAGATTGGTTCAAAATTAAAAAAGTGACTAGGTCTGATCCTATCATTTCAAAAATGATTGATTTTATTTCTAAGGATAATTGGCCAAATGATTCCAATAAAGATCCAAATATAATACCCTATTATAAAAGAAAAAATGAATTAACTATAGAACAAAACGTTTTAATATGGGGATATAGAGTAATAATTCCTGTCAAGTTTAGAAATAAATTATTAGATCAGTTACATAAATCACATCAGGATACAACAAAAATGATAAGTTTGGCTAGAGCCTATTTTTGGTGGCCTTCACTCGATGGGCAAATAGAAAAGTTAACTAGTAGCTGTGAAGTATGTTGTGGAAATAGAGCAATCTCTCCAAAAGCAATTATAAAACCTTTTGAATGGCCAACTAAACCTTGGACAAAAATCTACATTCATTTTCTAGGGCTAGTTTTCGGTCAAGTTTTTTTTGTTTTAGTTGATGCCACATCCAAGTGGATTGAATGTTTCAAAGTAAATTATCTTAACACTACCACAGTCATAAAGCATTTAACTGAAGTTTTTTCTAGATTTGGTTTACCTAAATCAATTACATCTGATGGTGCTAAATGTTTTTTTTATGAAGTTTTCCGTTCTTTCCTAAAAATGTATGGTATCATGCATTTAGTTGAAGCCCCTTACCATCATCAAAATAATAATGCTACTGAAAGCGCTCTAAAAATTATTAAAAATTTTATTAAAAAAATTATAAAAAGTCCTGTTAAATCTGATTTAGATGATTAACTGAGTAAATTTTTGTTTCAATACAGAAACACTCCTCATACTACCACAAAGGAAACTCCTACTAAGATTCTATTAGGAAAGTCAGTAAGATTTATTTTCGATCTACTCAAACCACAAACTGACGACATAGTCGTCGGTAAACAAATTACTCAAATTAAAAATAGTGGAAAGAGAGATGTAACTTTTGATATAAATGAAAAAGTGTTAATAAGAGATTATAGGTCTCCAAGTTCCAAGTGGAAAACAGCTGTAGTAACAAAAATATTACGTACTAGAAACTATCAAGTCACCATAGATAAAAATCACATTTGGAAACGTCATGTAGACCAGATATTAAAAATTAAACAATCTAATCATGAACAAATTCCTAATACTAACACTGATTAAATAATAGTTATAAAAGTCCAATTTCTGAAACAACCTTAAATACCACTAATAACCAACAAAGATCTTAAAGAACTATTAAGAAACCAGCTAAATATTATCAATAACTTTTTGTTTGGTTAAATTGTAATTTGTCTCATTTTTGTTTTGGTATCTACCAATACTTTTATAACTACATAATATTATTAAATATTCTGTATTAATTAATTACGTGCATGTCATATTCATATATTATATTATATACATGTTATTATTATTATTATGTTATTATAAATTTTTATCATATATTCAATTTTTATTTTAGTGGTGAAGTGTTATATCTTATATAATAATGTCAAAAATAAAGTGTAATACTGTTTTTGATAATGCGTGTTGATAAGGACTCACACGCTTATATTATATATTTGTATCAGTCTTCTATATACACTGTTGTAAAAATGTGATTTACGTGCAATACGTTGTTTAAATAAAAAGACATATTTAAAAAGTAATGTTTTTTTATCTATTTACATCTAAGTTGTTGTCCAAGATACAACACAGTGGAATAAGTAAAACGATACAATTCAGTATTCAACATTTCATAGCTATAAGTGCACATAATTATATTGCTTTCAAACCATTGCACGCATTGAGGATAAACCAGCTAGTTGGTTCGCGTGAATAAAATGTATGGTATTGTCTTCTGAAATAATATATTATGTAATCGATATGACATTTTACGGTCAAATCTTGTGAAATATGAATATTCGTTTGGGAGCGTAACATAAAATAAAATAATATATTATAATATTCTCCAACGTTGAACACCACACGATGAAACGAATAAGGTTTTTTTGGTTTTCAGACCAAGGCGTCTGCATGCACGGTTTTCGTTGAAAATGTATAAATCGCGATCGACAATGATGTATCGTGGTACCTTTATAGGGCTGGTTCAATAAATGCAATTCGGTATTCGTACATTATAGGACCGTAAACGAGCGGTGGTTAGAAAAAAAAAGGTAAACGGATTTTCTCCACGATGCATATTTTGTATATAGGTATTACCAGTGTCCCATAGACTTCAATGATTGTCCGACGTTAATGGACCGCACGATTAACAGTTTTGTGAACATATAATATCCACGACTGAGCCAAAGGGACCTCGTATAACGACTTCACACCGTATACTTAAATAATTAATACGCAGCTACAGTAAATAGTCAAAACGACGCCGAAGTAGGCATGCGTATAAAGAATTTTATTTTTGGGATTGGGTTCCAAATGATTAAATGAATATAATTTCATTCGATCGAAATTAGAATCTTTTATAATATAATTAGTTAATCATTTTCAATACGGTTTACATAATATATAATATGTTTTACCATTTAGAGATCAAGATCAAGATTAATTTTATTTATATTTTAGTTTTAAATTATTACCTATATATGTTTTACGGATAGGTACGGAGATTTATTTGTTGGGGGTAGGTCTAGCACCGAATGGATCATAGAAACCTGGGTACACGATTGACACCGCGAAAATTATTTTATAAAAAGCACATGATAGATTTTGACCCGTGCATTTATACTATAAATTTCATATGGACGTTATGGATGTTACGAAAAAATCAGTGAGCTAGAGCACATTTTTTTCGCACGGTATTGTTACTGCTTACTTGACCGATGACGAATCGACACCGTTTTTCGGTGTGACAAATGGCCGGTAAATATCGGCACACTTAAAGTTGCGTATTAGTCCTCCGGGGGAGGGGGGGGGGTTGAAGAACTTTTGATTTTGATGATCCCGGAGACGTAGCTGGTCGCGACCGCGGCTTTTATCGAGGTAATTTTTGGAAAACAAGAAAAATCTCTCGTGCTCGCACAATGGTCAAAGAGGCGCGGCTTGTAGTATAAGGGTCACGTGAATAATGTATTCCATTAATATATTATACAGCATTTGGTCGAGTACATATGACAAAATACGATTACATTAATCAAACGAAAATGGACCATAGGTTTCTCATATACGGCTGAACAAACTGCGGTTGCAAAACATATATCTGTGTATATATGATATTTATATGATATTACGTATTGTGTGTTTTCCGATCGCATATATATATATATATTGCTCCGATCAGACATAGATTGAAAGAAACACTTAGAGAGGACAAATCGAAAGGATAATGGGTAATGTCCTCGTAAATGTATATTGGTACCTAATATACGGATGTTTTGTTGTACGTCATGTTTTTTTTCCTTCAAGATCTTAAAACTTGAAGAAGAATCAAACTAAATTCCAAGTAAGCCACTTTATTTTAATACCTAAAATTCGGTGCCAATCAGTTGAATTAATTTAATTTCCCTCGCTATAAACGTTACGGGTGTAAGTTAAAATATTGACTGCATGTGCAGACGTGCAGTGGTGCAAAGGTTGAAATAAAATTTTATTTTGAAAGCTATACCAAATGTTTAAATTTGTATTGGCACGTCGAACAAGTTGAAAGCACACACATAAAGCCTTAGATGTGTGGTGAAACTTTACGTGGCCTATAACTATGTCAGTGATCGACAAATTGGCTTTGTTTTTTAACAAACGAAACTAATTTATTATAATTGGTAATATCCGTTGCACGTTTCGTCATGTATCGATATAGGTGTTTGTAACATTACAAACCAACCGATCCGTGACAATCTAGGGATAACTTTTTACTTTGCTTATTCTCTGTTTATGTTCCGTAGTTGCAGATAATATATAATTATTCAAAATGAATAAGTTATTGTTGAAATCCTTTGAAGGTTATTTATATTCAAATAACTATCTTGTTTATTAACAGTTTAATAACAAACTCTTGCATTAGTTAAATGTACAAAACACTTATTTAAATACATAATATTATCCTATTCAAATGTTTAGTGAAATATAACTGACACTTATAATTCACCATATATCATTATTATACGAATATGTCCTAATTAAATGTCAAGTACATTTTTTATTCTTATGGACATTATAAACATTATATGTATGTGTAAATATGATATGTATAAAGTGAATAATACGTTTTGACCGTTTTTCTTGACATTTGTTGACAAATTATTGCAACAAACATTAATGAATGCGATCTACTGCTTTAATGAAACGTGACAGTGAACTATCAAAATATATTTGAACTTAAAATGTTTACAGTGGTTGATTATCTGTTGTGTTATTTATTGTTATAAACAAAAAAAAAAAGAAACAAAAAATGAAAAGATAATAATAAATAACGTCTTCTGACAAAAATTAAAACGCATCGGCGGTTATAAGCTTTGTCAAATGGTATTAAATAACAAAGACGGAGTACACACAAACATTAGCAGTGTCTAAACTAAGTGGTCTATATTTATAAATATTTGTTTTTTATTTTCATTTTTTTTTTCATATCCCTGCAATTTTAACCTCTTAAGACTCCTTTTGTAGGAAATTTATTATTAATAATATATTTTTCTTTTTTTTACTCAACGATTCCGGGCCAACGCATTTTTATGAGATCGGGTCACGTCGTTGCAGTTGTTATTCTCTTATATTGAGCGAAACTATATTTATTGAATTCAAGTGGTTCAACTCACAGTTTCAGAATATATTTTTAGACTAGAATTGTCTACAATAATTTCTGAATAACACAATTTTATTTAAGAAAAAAAAAAATTGGATTTGTTGGAAAGAAATATTTTCTGGCTTAATGATGATTATATTTTTATTTCTGTGAACTATTTTTCTCCTACCAAATAAATCGTTCACCCAAAAGCTTTAATATATTTTCTCGTGGGGTTGAACATTGGACTCAGACGATACTTTATAAAGGTTATTTTAAATTTTTTCATTTCTTTATTTTTTAATATTACGGAAAAGTGAAAATGAACCTTGGAAATAATTGTAAATTTAGCAGCTAGTGCTTTTTTTTCGTTCCGTCATATTTTTCGTTTTACATCTCAGAAATATAATCAAGGATCACTTAAGTTTGTTTTATAACATCAAAATATTTGACATTTTTTGTATATGTAATTAGTTTAATTGATTCGGTCTTTGAATAACTGATTATTTTCTCAAATATATTATTAATAACGACCTATTTACTTTAACTTTTGATTATTGTTTCATCAAATTAGGGTTCAATCGCTCTTGTTTTATAAAATACAAATAAATTCTGTACAAACAAATTGAGCCTATTAGCTTTTATTATGTTATAGATTTGGGATACAATCATACGAAATAATATAACCCATAAATGTTTTACACCAACCTATATTGAGAGTCGTCTTCGCAATAATTTTCCATTACTTTCAAATGAATATCGATGAACACCATTAATCCTACAGAGGACAAAACATTTGGAACTCAATGGTTTTTCTAGGTTTTGTTTCTTCCAATAAGATAATAAATTATAAAAAAAATTGCACAGTCAACGTTAGTTAGAAATTTAAAACGTTGTTAATAACTTTAATAAGTAATTCCTAGAAATGTATATGTAGTCGTGTCGGTCTTTGTTTTTATCACTTTTTTCTTTATTAAAATGATAATACCATTGTTTTTAACGAACTTGAACTCTTGAAAGTCCCATTTTACTAATCGTCTAAAGAACACCATATATACATACATATATATGTATTGTTGCACTTGGAATGGCTACGGCACTCGAGCATAATATCGTAGACATAAAAACTAAACGCAGTGCGCAAAAATATTAACAAAACACCGCAAAGCTGAAGCCGCTGCTCCGGAGTTTTAAAATTAATACAAGTACGGTTTTCTCGCACACAAAACACTGGCCGTGGTGTAAAAATGATGAGACAATATGGGGTCCGAGTAAGGCAATATTATGAACTGTACAATGGTTAATCACAAATTAGGTAATTGGTATATTATAACGTATGACGTGACAGGTGTGCCAGTCATGGCGCGTAATCGATCACGTATTGAGCAATGTGCAGGAACACAGCTAAATGAAGTGCGTCAAGAGACAAATATATTAAACCCACGTAATTTAATTACAATCAAGCAGGTCAATTTTCTGTCAGCAGAATACTCATACGAAACGATTTCTTCGCACCGGGTAGAAAGATTTTCGACTTCGGACCATTAACGCGTGTCTTATTTGCGCCGGTCGTTATAGGGTAGGTACTTATCGCCGGACTTGATGTTTCTTTTAATTTATTTCCCGTTGGAAAATATCCAAAAGGCATATTCCAATTCTTATGGGCTCTGAATCAACTGTGTATATCTATGTGTTGTGTTCATATTATACTAATTCAATTGTAAAAAAGTAAACCGCAACCGCAAACAGCATCGCGGCATAATAATATACCAAGTAGGTATGATAGTACGGTGGAAGTTTTATCTTACGAAGGATAGATAAACGAATTCGAAACCTAAACCAAAAATATGCGTTCGTTATCGGATGATTTTCGATTAAATAAAATATGTGCCCTGAGGTGCATATGCGTGATGCTATAATATTTAGCTTGTTCCGCATAATTTTTTGTATACGATACGAAGGATTCATTTTCTATGCAATGTTACGCTTAAAGTTTTTTTTTAATACAAATTACCATTAGTTGGTACCTACCTAAATAAATTGCTTATTTGAACTACAAACAACGATTATATTGTTGCAATAAATTATTAGACATATTGCGTGTATTATAGTATTGATCAACACCACTGCGTTGGTGAGATTGCGGTTTCGTATATTATTTTAATTTAATTTCCACAATACACGAATCCCAGTCCATATTCAACCTTGTGTTTCTATTAAAAACGTATTATTCCGGTTTCGGTACGTGTATGTAATTCATTTCGGGTGAATCGATGTACATGGGTTACATTAAGACTTATATGGTTGAAACGATGTGGGTTCATGTAAAAATTGAATCGGAACGACAGATGGACAAAAATTACCTTTAATTTCCATATTTGAAGAGAGTCAATGTGACATGTTTGAAAAACAAAAAGATATAGGTATTTTTTTTTTCAAAATTATTCGTACCGAATTTCATCTATATTATATTCGTTAGGTACCTTTTTTTTTTGTGAAAACAATGAAATATAAGAAATATAATAACACACTACATGTGTTCCAATACAACTTCATCGATATTGAGTGAATAAAATATTATTTATGTAGTGTAATAATAATAATATCCAATTTGTGGTAGTAAATGCATGTTTTTAGTAATTATACAATAGAGTTTAATTTTATTTTCATTGCTATATAGGTGACCTTATACTTTATTGTTGCTATAGTATTATTTACCATGTTATATTATTATAATCGTATTATATATACAGTGTGTTAATTAACTGAAAAGTCAGTAGTTATTATTCCTAATATAATGCAGATATTGAAGTTCCGGTTTTTTTTTAACATAATATGTGACTTACAGCCTTCTTTTACCATGGTTAAAAAAATCCAAAATTCAAAATTGACAAAAGAATTTTTCTGATTTTTCAAAAAAAATAAATACAATTTCTACGTTATCGGATATTGTGAATTTAATTATAATACTTATTTAACGAAAAAATTAAAATTAAATTAAAACTAATGTTAAATGAAATTAAAAAAAAATCTAGGCACCGGCATCATCCATAAATAAAATTTAAAATGTTCAAATGTAATTTAAATTAATACGGACATAAATAGCAGCTGAAATTGAAGATGTTTAACAGTAATTTATACAATTACTAAAAAAATCAAAAAACTGTATGATTTTACAATTTGCTGTGTTTTTTGAAAATATAAAATGCTCTCATTCATTCAAAAATCAACAGATTTCAATTTTTTTTTTCTCAGAGTAACTTATAAGTAATTCCACAAAGTGGCTATTTTCAAAATTTTTCAAAATTTTTTTTTGTCGATTTTGAATTTCGGATTTTTTTAACCGTGGTAAAAGATGGGCTGTAAGTCACATATTATGTTAAAAAAAACGAAACTTTAATATCTGCATTATATTAGGAGTAATAACTACTGACTTTCCAATTAATTAACATACTGTATATAGGTATGATTAATAATGGGCGCGTTATATATCGATAATATAATAATATTATCTATATCTATTATATTAATAAGTATAATATAGTTTTATGACTCGAAATTAAATTTAAAACTGTTACAGTCTTTTTTGAATCTCATCACAGTAATAATTATTTAATTTGGAAATAATACGTAAAGCGGATAACATCTTGTACTACTATTATCATGATTTGTATTTTAATTTTATTGATGCATCGTTAAATTGTATAGTTAGGACACTGTATAGCGTATAAACAAAGGTATGTATATTTTCATAGTTAAATATTTATAAATTAATTGAAATTCGTCAGTATATATAATATATACACAAACATGTAACATTCTTGAAACTCATTATGTAAACCTAATAATGAATTATGTAACAGCATACAAACGTATACGGATAACGGACACAAATAATAAATTCTTAACTGATTAAATTTTAAAGCAATAATTATAAATAGCAGGATACGTATAGAATATATCATCACTGTAGCGCGCTGCAGCGCGCTGTCCATTAATAGAAATTATTATTTTTAATTCATCAACTATATTATATACTATACTGATTGTTTTGAAGTTAGATTTTACTTTTAAAATCTATAATTGATGGAATCCTATATTATAAATTATAATTGATATTTTTATTCATATAAACTTAAAATTTACATCATTTATATCGATTACTACTATATATCTACTATAAGAAAACTCAACTTTAGTGGAAAATTCAGCTTGTTCCGCAAACCCTAAATGATTGGTAAATGTACTATTTTGGTAAAGTTCTGTTACATATTTACATGTTTTCATAGATATTTAAATAAAACTTCTTCTACGCCATTTTACATAGTAACTATTCTAATAAATTATGATATTGTACAATACTCGTTTAAAAATATTGAAATTACCCAACATCGAAGAATAAATAAAAATGTTATGTTTATTATTAAATCAGTGCTACTTATAAGATTTATAGCTTTAGATACAAAAAGTATCTACCTATAATTTAGACTATTCCTTTTTATCCAGTTAATATTTTTTATACTTTGGGTGGAAGGAATGAAAAGTTAAAGTAGACTCGATGTTTCGGAAGAGGAATTTAAGAAGTTGAAATCGAATTTGGATAGCTGAAACGGAGAAAAATGGATGTATTCAAAAGGTTTTAAATTGTACATACAATGGAACATCTCAAAGCTGTTAAAATATAAAATCCCACGAGTTTAAAGAAGCACTTAAAATGACAGCCTAACGCGATCTTGTTCTCTATATTACGTATATATACATGTGAATAGGGTATTTCAAGGTGATTCGACAAATACTATACCTTTTGTTATATTCATTATTTTCCACTTCTTTCTATACTTTACTGCACCATAGTATAAATATATTTAACTAATTTTTGTATTCTAAAAACTGAAATTTTTAAATTTCAAATTTTGTTATACTATTAAAAAAAAAAATCAAAATAGCCATTTTGCGACACGGATTTCTAGAAAAATGTTAATGCTTAAAAGTTAAAACTCTATTAATGTTTTATCCGTTAATTTTGTACGATTTTCTGAAGTTTGTGTCAAAAACATGTACAATAATATATTGTGTGTCCAATAATGCTATCGCATAATATTGTATAGCACCATTCATTTAGATAGAACCTTATCTAATATTGTTAGGGCGTACAATAATTGTCCAACAATTTTAATTATTAAATTCAAATTTTCAAAAAATTAAAAATCATAATAAATTAGTGACCAAACTTTAATAAGATATTTAAATACAATAATGTTTCTAAAAATCTGGTTTACAAAATACCTATTTTGATTTTTTTCTATGGTAAAACAAAAATTTGATTTCTAAAAGTAAAAAAAAAAACATTTTAATACAAATTTGTTGTAACGCAGTACTAGTAGTACTATGATATTAATTAAAAATAATGTATAGTACAAAAGTTATTGCATTTATCAAATCATCCTCTGAAACTTATCTATAGGTATATATAGAGAAATAAAATGATTAAAATATTTTTTTGTTGAGTATAATATTATGCAGTGAGAGTTTTATTTATTAAACAAGTCGGTTCCAGTGAGCCGACAATAGGAATTAGAATTTCATGCATTGTAATAGTCACCTACTATATTATAATATAGTTAGAACCGACCATTGTACAGTGCATGGAATCGCAGACTCGCTGCGGTATTCAACTAAGTGGCGTTAAGTCCGCGGCTCGTCATCGCATGTCTGAATGTGACTACGTTTATCCACAGTGTTGTGTTTCAAGATTTTTGTGATGTCAGCCGAGTAAAGTCGCACGTGTCAAATTTAAATCCTATAATGACGGCAACGCGTTTTCACGTCAAATTGCCTTATTGTACTCGTGGTTATATCATCGTTACGTATAATATGACGTTTACGCGCGGCAGTGATGCACCGGTTACCGCGTAGCACGTTTTGTCGAAAATCTGCCACCGATGAAAATATAGTGCGGGTCTCGCGGTGCGTGTTGGCTTCAAATCTCGGATGACGTTGACAGTTAAAAAATACGTGTACGGGATTATGGAAAATGTGCGCGGTATATGCAAAACGAGCGTGGGAAAAGCACGGCAACGGCAACGATGACAGTGTTGGCACGTTGCATGGATAAATAGAGGGGGGGGAGAATTGCTTGGCTGATGGATAAGTCGGTTGGATCCGGGTAAACGGCTAACCCTTTTCGACGTTTAAGGACTGCCGTGTACAAGCGTGGGGTACGGGAACGCGTTTGTGTATATACACAATGGATGATGCGATATTTTAAGTATTGAATAATTTGCCCAAATGGCACCGACCGACGTCGACGATTCGAGGTGTTAAAGTTAGATGTATACAGTGTGGCATGAACTTTGTCCAGTTAAACGCTGTCATTATAATGGGCGTTATTTTAATGTTACTCTCCGTGATAAACCGTTATTTCTTGACGTTTGGTAAAAGTTATAACTATACCTGCCTATATATGTTGCATTTTTTCGTAGTTAATACCACAGTCACACAACGTTTCCCAAATCCTTAATCATGCGCAAGGCGTTGAAATTCGTTGTCCTACTAGTAGTAACATTAGTAGCTAGTAGGAAATAGGTATCACATCAAAAATATCAATCACCGACATTTTGTTTGCGAAGTATAATGGTATAGTGTATGTTTGAAAGACTATATTTTCAACAGTCGCTACGCACATTTATCGTTCGAGGATATCATTAGTACAGGTGCATTATTTGTCACATGGATATCTGTAGGTATATGATTAAAATAAAATTATGTAAAATAAAAATTAGCCGAATAAATATTTTTGATCTTAAGTGAGAGCTGAATATACGATTTCATACCACTTGAACGATTTAAATAATATCACTACTGTAATGTGGAACATAAACTTGAATTATGTATGACTATGAGCTGGATTTCTCTATTGCATTTTACCAAAGGTATTTTACTGTAATGCAAAATTGTTTTATTGGACTTTAAAATTTTTAACATTTGATTATTTTCAAATTTATTTATATTACGTATGATCAATATTAAATGCATAAAAGTGTAATTTGTTCTTTATAATTTTGGATTTCTATTTAAAATTGTTTCTATCATAGGTAAAATTATACATTCTCCCCAAAAAAAATGTTTCAATACTTGTACAGTCGAAAAAGGTTATATACTGTTAAGGTTTGCTATAAAATATACAAAGTATACACATTATTATACATAACATAATTATAGTAAATATTTGCACTTTGCATAAAACTGAAGAAATAAAAATTATTAATCAAACATTTTTTTTTTTATATTCGCATTCGAGTTGTCAAAATCTCAAAATATCAAAAGATTTGTAATGGTTCAAGTAATATAAAGGTTTATAATATAATATTTACGTTTACTATAAGTTGCAGTGTCACGCTATCAGTATTACCTAGACCGTTATATTGGTTACTCGATATTTAAATTAAAAATTATCATTTTTCGTACGTCATCTTAAGAAATTATTATTTATATGGCTTATTTTGCCGTCGTGACTACAACAGCGTGGAAATAGTAAATGTGATTTATTGAAAAATTTGCTACAGGAGATCGTTATATTTCAAAATAAGTGCGCTTATGTGAAAAAAAAATATATATACTCGACAAGTATAGTTGCATTAAGTCGCATTACAAATGGTTGCAGTGAGCAATGAATGGTTTCTTCCGTAAAGTGTAATGATTATTTTGACATACACTTAAAACGCATATACATAGGTATATTGTGTGATTTCTGTATGATATCGTACTCATATGGAAGACAAAAAGTAGTCTATCAATACATAGGTGATGCGCGTTTTGTGTTATCTTAAATCGAATGTACAATATATTATATACTATCAATTTTTCACTGCGATGGTATATAATTAAAATCACAGTATTCTATTTGGGCTTAAGTTTATTTTCGTGATATTCACGTGAAAAACGTATTTAATAACGGAAAAAAATTATATATTGTTTACGTTTGTCTCTGCGTACGTCATTTTTACAATGTGCATGTATTATTGTTAATGGCTGTACTTAACTACAGCTCCACATAATTTCGTGTGTGGAGGAAATAAACAAAAAAATAAAAATAAATAAATAAATAAAATAATAATAATGGTAATTATTATAGTAATCATTATAATATTAATAATAAAATAGAAAATGAATAAAAAAATCATACATGGAGGCGTGCGCGTTCACGGAGTTATCGTCCTTCAGCCACCAGATGAAAAGGTCGAAATAATTGCCGCAAAGGTTTTAAAAAATCTGACACAAAAGCGAGGACCGACATAGGAGTACAATGGGCAATTATTTGAAAAGCGAAAAACTACGCCTTTTTATGCTATTACCTGTTACCAAAGAGACGCGAGAAAACAACTCGCTCCCCACTCCTTCTATTTCTCGACTTCTCACTATTACTCATCCAATCACTCTTTCTACCAATCCTTGTGCAGTAACCATCACCATGATCTGCCCATGATATATTGTCCGGTCTCAGTATAAGGATGTTTATAATGTGAAACTCGTTTTTAGTAGAAAAAATGTATAAACAACAGAAATGGCTTTTAAAAAAATGCCCATCATTGGTGACTGGCAGATTTGATGGCGAAAACAAGGCAGATGTTTAATTTTGCCTTGTATGTATGGTCTATCACGTTTTCCGACGTCTCTGGCCATCCATCTTCTTAATGAACTGCATCTGCCATCCGTCTGGGACAACTTATGGGCCTCACCCCTCATAAAATTCATCGTTGACCCGTGTAAATGCGAACACGGCAACATTAATTCGTTTGTGACACCGCGGAATCTTCGGGCCGGAGCACCATTAGATAATATATATATCGTATTATGTACCGCGGTGGGGAAAAATATTTGTACATAATATGTACAAATGGAAAGTTAAATTAGAGCAAAAACAAAGATAAAAAATTCAAAAAAAAATCCCGCTTGTATACGCGGTTTGCGCATGGAATGGTGATGGTTACAACTATTCACGTACGGAATGCAATGTCCGAGAATTTGCCACCGGAATATGAATTTAAATAAACATTTTCAAAGACGTACGAACAATTTAACGAACGGGTTTTAAATCTAGACGAGTTAAAAGAATAATATAATACAATAACATGATTATAGTATATATTATATCGTACAAATCTACGGCATAATTTGTCGTTCCCAAGACATCGTCAGACGTTTCTCGAAATTTTATGCACAATTGTAGCACGGTACCACCACCGCGGTGGTATTGTCAATGGAATAGAAACAATAGTGTGCGCATTGTTTAAGTCACTTTATAAATCTGACCGAAAAGTTTTTACGAAAATCGATTTCCGCACCGCGACGCTGTAGTTGAACAATGCAAATGTATTATAATACACGTAGATGAAGTGGTACACAGCTATAAAAGTAAAAATAATAGTGTCGATTTTATTAATGTACAAAGCTAACTTAATTTTTTTTTTATTTTTATCTAACGACTATGATTTGTGTGAGTTTTTTCGTTTACGCAGCAGCAACTATTTGTGCTATAAACCAGTGGTTTCTAACCTTATTGGCACTATGGACTATTTAGAGAACTTTCGTTCCTAAATTTTAGACTTTTCTTCTAAAACATGAATGGATAAACGAAAATCACATTTTGTCACACATCGGTGATTGTCAGTTTTGTTTTATTGTATCACGCACCAAAACAAAAATAAATTTTTTTCCAACTTTGTAGGTATGTCTTACGGACCATAAGTTAGGTACCACTATGCTAAACTTATTCTGCGTTTTACATAATTCACTAGACCGCACTTTTGTGGTGACTTGACATTCGTTTTTATCAATATTACAATAATGTACAAATGTTATTCTCATAGAATATATATTATAAGTATTCACATTGATTTGTCGTTCGTAACATACACACACACACAATGCGAGGATATCGAAATAAAGTTATTCTTTTACAATAATATGTACAACTACTGTATATTATTATAAGTACGAACTTGATAAATCAAATTTTGTGTATCTGATTTTGTATACGATTTCGTCAAGTTAAAATCGAGAGTTTTTATGTAAAATATACATTGTATTGAAATTTTAATATGCAGTTATTTATTTCAACGATTAATTACAAACTTCAAACAGTATTACAGTATAATATGTGTTTACATGTTTTATAAAATGTTAAAGTAATATTTAAGCTATCGACATGCTTAAAATGGAAATACTTTTTAAAAGTATTTTTAACGAAAATTCGAATAAGTTAAAATGTTAAAATATTTATTCAGCATACCATGTATATTTGAATACTTCATGCGGTTATAATATTCATAAAGTATTCCAAGTACTATACAAAAGTTGTGCGGATATTTTCCATGTACATTCTTTGGTTGATTTTTCACCACGCTATAATTTGTTAACACTTTTTAGTTTATTTGAAACGGCCAGCTATTTTGACAGACATATGAAAATTACTTTTAAACATTAATTATTTGTGCTTATATATTTAATGGTTGGATAGTTAAAAAATAGTACTTTCACATAGTCTTACTCAAAAACTATTTCTAATATTTCCGTCTCATAATTATTATGCTCACCTCTCACCAATTTCACGTGCGTCAAGTAAACGTTATAATATAATATGATTTTCAAAGCTATCGTATTATTACAGAATTCATAAACCGCATCCGTCTACACAGCGCAAATAACATGTATAGTCTTACAACATGTGATCATACGCGTGTGTTAATGAAATCTAAAAAGTGTATAATTTATCATAATAGTCGGCTGTTTTCTATTGTCTTCGCGGCGAAACAGCTTATTATAGACATATTTCACGGACGTTTATTCGGATGATGGATGGAAATCTTACATTATTAAACCTCGGGGTTAACTATATAATGCATTATACTGCAGACATTGCATATATAACATGAACGCTGGAAAGCAACGTACCACTACGGTACACGCGCGTAATCATTAAGGTTATCTGCATACATATACGAGAAGCCCGAGGAGGTTATAATTACACGATATGTATTATAATATTTCACGGTGGATGATTAGAATTAATTAATTGATAATGATGCTTGTCGTTTTAATTTATGAATTCTGCAATGTAACGCATGTGATACTGTAATTCTACGCGATGCTGAAATCCAGGGCATATACGAGTGGGTATATAGTATTGGCGTGTATGCACATCGCACGGTGACATTGCACCGAGAACTGCAGTGGTGCAATTATATAGCATGTAACAACAGCTACAGTGTGCCATCATCGTCATTGGTGATAAAATCATAAAACATGCTAACGATATATTATTTGCACGTATCTCACAGAAGTGTCGGTTAGTGCTAAACTTTATTTCGGTTACAATACGTGTACATAATTTATAGTGTAGGTTTTAGCGAAACTCTTGTTGTTCACGTGTAGTTATTATTGTACATAATGTCCAAGAACTAGAACGGTAACAAGAACTTATTATCTATGTATACTATGTATATTATCTATATTAATTTTGTATAGAGTTTTACGGCCATACTACGGATTTTCTTTTGGAAAAAATAAATACAAAAGTAGTTCTGTTAGTTTAACTGATTAAAACTCAAGGTTGACTACGTAACAACTGGTGATAGAAAAGCACGGGAATACGATAAAAAATATATTATACTATATATTATGTACTTGTACCGAAAAAATAAATATTTGCGAGAAGGCCACAAGAATTCCGTTATATTGTAGTACTTTGTTGCCTTTTTATTATTAAGTATTTCTCTGTCAAAGGTTGCTCTTGTTCCTTAAAAATTATACGTTGACGTTTACTGTTATTGTGTATTTTTATGTTATATGTAAGTCATTTAGTTTGTGAAGTACTATAAACCAATGTTTATTAAAAACTTTTGTATTTTTAAAAAATCCACCGGAGATTATTAAAAACTCAGTTGATTACTAAAAATATAACCTATCTCAAAAACCAACACCAACAATATGATAATATTATTGTACTTTGCACCAATAGCCCACTGAAAACATTAGATAACCCGGATACTTGTCTAAAACGATTTGTTTCTTGAATCTCATACAATCCCGTCTAGGAGTGCAGCGTATCTTTCGTACAATGAACAACACCAAATTGAATAATATAGACAATATAATCAGAAATCGGAATAAGAAAATCCGTTTTTATTAGGTATATTTACGGTTAAATGAATATTATACTTATTGTACGATATGATTATCATATTTATTTACAATTGTATGTTATCATATGACTTTACTGAAATAGTATAGTAACGACGTGAAGTTTATAATATTAGTTTGTGTTTAGTTGTATAAGGTTACCGAGGGATAATATTTTACAGCAAGTGACTAGAATATTAGCAATAATAATATTCGAACGAATGTATTAATTCTTCGAGAGTTTTCGATTAAAGCGAAAAATATATTTTAAAAAAAAAATGCAAATCATGTAACGTACTGGAATAATAAGTTAGAAATAATAATTACTTGATATCTTTTCAAACTGTTAAATATTTAGAAATATAATTATCGTTACTCCTCCACAGTGCATCTAATTATTAAAGTTTTTTTTTATTATTTTTGCTTTAATTCTTAGAACTTTTATTTATTATGTTTCCGTAACGTTGAAATCGAATTAACGGAAAAAGGTTAACTTTCAAAGTTCAACAACTTTAGTACCTACCGTTACAACCGCAGCAATTGTATAAACATAACGAGCACCGAATGCGGGATTGATATATATCGAACACAATAGAAAACGTTTGTCGTAAAAAGTTGTTATTTCTCTGTGGAAACTTTCGTAACACGATTGCTGACATTATTGCTTTGTATTCCAGATTTAAGTCCTGTTCAATGGAAACTTTCCGTTTAAAATACCTACGCTTTTGCTAAATTATAATTTATAACATTTTTAATCATGTAACTCATTTTGTACTGAAAATATATTTCTAATTATTTTCATTATGGTGGTATTACAATTTTTGTTTTATCAAACTGCTTTCATTATATATTCAGAAACAGGTAGATAGTTCAAGACTATTATTATTTTATATCAAACTTTATGTATTTTATTGGTTCTATTATAATACAAAATATTATGCCTACCGAACATATTATTATAATAACATTGTGATCATAATTATTTTTTTCCATTTTAGTGAATTTTTTTTGTAAATTTGATACAATAATTAATATCATATTTGCACATATTTAAAATAAATCAGGGTATCCATTAATATTATAATATTATTAGTTTGTGAAAATCCTGTAATGATTATACATCTTGACTATTTTCTGGATACCATTATAGTTGATTTCAGTAACAAATTTTGACACATTTATGTATTATTATCAGCCAACTCTCAACTCCTCCCCTTCATTCTTAGTAATAATGCTGAATAATTTCCTGTTTCTTCGTGATGTTACCATTGTTAACAATGTTTATTCATTGTATTCATTTATTCAACGCGTAAATGATTATAACACGCGTGATCACAGTATGACGCTATTGATATTTTTATTTGTTTCTTTTAGTCCATATATCTTAGTTAGTAATTTAATAACTTAAATCTATATTATACCTCTCACAACATTATTACTGTATATTGTGTTTTATATTTTCCATCACATTCCTATTGTAATTAGACTCGCCCGTTTAATCATAATAAATACCTATATAAATAAATGATGCACAAATAGAAAAACATTCTAAAATGAAATCGTTTTAACATAACAATAAATGTTTGTAAAACAGTATATTATGAATTAAATTTAATGGAAACAAATAAAATTTGATCTTATGGCCATATCCTAAGTACCAAGATAATTCCCTTATTATTCGTCTGGACAGCATAAAAGAAAAAAGTAAACGTCTTTGAATGAAATAATACAAAATTCGTTCAAATGTGAAAACGATAACTTTATAATCGTACTCAAGCATAATTCTTATACATTTTTATCCTTTAAACGTCTATTGACTGTTGATAATTTTTACTCAAATAATATCCAAATACTTATATTTTTAATTTTTATTTTTTAAGATAATTTTTCTTCAAATGCATGTGCTTTAGGTTATAAAATGTTCGTTTGCTTATTGTTTTTTTTTTAAAATATACCAGAAAAAACATAATATAATACAGTCTACATAATATACGCGTCGAAAAAAAAGTATACATTGAACAATAATATATTTTGTTTTCATAATTGTAACAAAACGTACTTTTTAGTTGTTCCAAAATGATTAAATTATTCGTTTTTCGTGTACACTAAAAGTTTCGTAGAATTAAATTTTTTGTCGGTATTTTTACGTGTCAATATTGGAAAGGGTTAATAGTAGTAAAATATGTTAAGCATAATATTTATTTGTACACGTGTCGTATGTGAAGTAATTTGATTAAACGTATTTAATACACGGGTACCAACACTCCGGTATTGTATAATGGAAGGACGTTTGCGAAAAAAATAAACCGAAAAGGAATCCGTATATTATTACATTATGAGAACGTTTAAATGTTTTTTGACACTCGGATCACACTGTATACACGCATTTCGAACTTTATATACTTATATCCGTCGTACATACATATTCGAGGCTTTTTTTTTGCTATGGCCCTCGTCCACCGAAAAGAGAAATAAAAAAATAAAATTAAGAACCCTAAATAGTATACGCTTATAAATCCAAACATACATACTTATATATATATATAAATACATACGTTTAGGCGCGTTTTTGTGTGCAAATATTATATACGTTTCCGTATCGATTGTACGTCGGTCGTCGGGTCCGACCGTGACACAGGTACCACTGTGCTGCACTATACTTCAGATAGCTCATCAATCAATCACTATTCGCGGGGTTCTCGAAATATAACGGTTGTGTAACGACTACGGCTACGATGATGTACTCGCGCATCTATATATTGGTCCTGCGAACAAAACGCTAGGCAGAAGCGGTGGCGGTGTGAATCCGAAAAAGGGTTTTTCTCAACGACACCATCATATACACTTACCGCGAAGCACGGGGATTCGCGGCCGTCGCGCAGCCGGTTGATAAATGGTCGTGTGGTCGCCCCATCCGGTCCAATTAAATACCCGCGTTTACTGCAGAGAGGGTGACCGGGTTTTCCGGGGAGGACGTGCGCGGGTAAGAGCACCGCATTAATTAACAATAATCGGAAATAATCGAATATTCCCATTAATTCCGAATGTCCTGCTATTACGCGAGCGCCCGGGAAATAGATTGATCGTCGTATCGTATAAGTTGCATTCTTACGCGATCTCGGCTGCCGTAGGATAATAATATATATATATATATATATATAGGACCTTTTTTCCCTTTCCCCCCCTCCCGTTCTATTTATATATATATCATCTCTCGCTTAGTCACTGCGACTAATACCCCCGTAGGAACCTGTAACGGTTGGGTGTAATAACCAAATAATATCCCCCGCGCATTCGGCAACTTGTTCGAAACTCTCTATACTGAATATATTTTTTTTTTATTATTTGTTTTTTTTTTTTTTTGTGCCTGAGGACACGATTTTTGGTAGCAAAAATGCTTCGATTTTCTTAAACAGCAACTTTTCTGATAGAAATATGAATGTAGATAGTACTTGGGTAAATCAAAAGTTTAACTTTTTCAATACTTTTTTAAAAAATTGAAAAAAACGATAAAAAAATTACGAAAAAATGGGAAATTTTACGCAAAATCACGTTTTTACGAACTACATTTTTTTAAAATACTCTAACTCAAAAACGAAAAACCCCAACAACTTGAAATTTTCACCAAATCTTTATATTGGTGTTCTTTATACGTGGTAAAGTTTTCAAAGTATTTTGACTTATTTATAGACAATTTAAATTTTCGATTTTTGTAAACTTTTTTTTTAAACACCTATAAAATTTCATTGGCTGGCCAAAAACTCTCGATAATTTAATACAAGGTTTATAATAAACTAAACTTATCTTTACTAGAAAATATCGGTGATCGTTTCCCTCAAATTTTCTTTATAAGCTCATAAAGCTCAAATTTGTATAAAATGTGTCAAAATCACGATAATTTGCAAGTTATTTTGTGGTTGAAAATTCATAAAATTTTTTCTGATTATACTTAAGGTTCAAAATTTTGACACTAGTTTGTCCATAAGCTAATCTTCAAAAATATATAAAAAAAGTTCTACCAGACCAAAAGGAAAAAATTTTATGACTGTTTTAAATTTAAATTTTTACGAAATTGCATTATAATACAATTTAGAAATAAAATACTATATTCTTATATACACATTTTAGACAAACATATTAACTCTGTTCAGAATCGTTATTCATATACAATGATATCTATCATTACATTCAAATTTAACAAATCCATTGTAATAATGACCTATCCTATAAACGAGGTACACTCCACCCCCAACTGTACAGCAAAGCGAGGCCCACCCATTCTTTTTTTCGATTCCGGCTCTTATTTGGATTCCCTAGAAAATCGAATAAGGGTTCCAACATCCGTTATTTTAAATTTCGGTTTCATGCCCTGCAGATACTTATTTTACCATCCCTACTTTACTTTAGCCCTTACTTTGTACGCACGTAAGGGTTTTTATTATAGTTTTGTCAATGATGAAAACAAAATGTATTTTTGCACGTATCGTGACAGTAACCAATGAGGCGATGAATATAAAATATTTACGGGAAAAAAATGAGCATCGTAACAATAACAGTTTATAAGGCATTAAAATGTCAATAATAATAGTATATCGCGTTTCGCTCGTGTTAGTTGCTATATATTCTCACATGAATAATACCGAAATAACATACACAGCTGTCTAACACCAGGAAAACGTACGCCGCGCTCGAATATTATAATTTTCACGGTTTATGCGTGTGTTTAATAATTGAGTTTGGCACACCACTAAACGTCCGAATAAAATGAAGTATTGAAAAACGTGGAGTTTTCAAACCAAACACGTTATTCCATAGATATATAATATAATATATCTATATTGTTATGATTAGGGCCGGGATTTATATGCATTTGCATGTTTTTTCTGAATAGTCTAAAAAATAGCTAGGTAAGCTACAAGTTTTATTTGTAATCAATGGATCCGAAATATGAAGTTTTATTTTGAAATTGCTTTATAATTCAATTTAAATATGAAATACTATATATTTATATTCACATTTTAGACAAACATAGTAACTCCGTTCAGAATTGTTATTCGTATACAATAATATCTATCATTGCATTCAAATTTAACAAATCCATTGAAATAATGACCTATCCTATAAACGAGGTACACTCCATCCTCAACTGTACAACAAGGCGAGGCTCACCCGTTTTTTTTTTTTTGCATATATACGGTTTTTAAATGCATAATAACATGTAATATTTTGGTTATTTTTATTAAAATCCATGCAATTTGACGATGTCGTTTTCTTATCTTATCTTGGTATGTATTAATTTTTGTTTAATCACATAATTTATTTAATAAATATTTTAATTTTAATTTTTCAGATAAAAATTACAAAATGTTGAAAATTTTTAAATAAATCAAAAAAATATAGTTTAATTTATTTGTGCATAATATAAAAATAATAAAATTAATTTTTTTTTTAAATCGATTTTTTATTTTATTGGGTATATTTCTATAAAATAAGAGCATAAATGCATATTTTATAGTGCATATTTCTTAAGTTTTTAGAGTATATAAATCCGGGCCTTAGTTATGATAGTAAGTTTTTGTTTTACTGTTCGTTATCGGTCCGCGGTACACGTGTTTGATAACGAACGGGCATGACAAATAATGATCGCGTTTTATAATTCCATCACTGTGCCATTTGTTTGTTTTCCGGATTAAACGATTTAGAATTAAAGTGCATTCATATGCACGAAAATTAACTGTTTATAATGTCAAACGCGATTGTTCTTTGCAAACTACGCCGTGCAATAGTGTTTTGTTTTAGTTTCAAAAAAAAAAATATATTTAATATATATTGTATAAGGATTATTGCTATAGGAATAATATGCTGGAATATCAACGGGATCGGTGCATTTTTATTAAATATATAATTCGATTGGTTACCATGGAAATACATTTTATCTTCATGTTCAGTTAATTCATTTGCACTGAGGTGTGATGGGGGAGGGGCCTGATAGTAGGTATATATTTAAATATAATAATATTATGTAGCATAGAAAACAATTGTAGGACAGCCGTGCATCATGACTTTTGTGAAACGGAAGAATTTTTTTTATTATTCTGGAACTGGAATCATTTTTATATCGGTGCATTTTCGCAAAATGTTGTTCTGTCAGTCGTTTTGAATTCGCATTCAGAAATGTCCCTGCAGAACTGTATTTAAATAAAATTATTTAAAGTATTCTTCATGAAATAGTTTAAAAATAGTAAACGTCTTATTTCCATGCACGAAATGAAAATACTTTCGAACAGTTTACTAACTATATGTATATAATATTATATATATATTACATATCGCATAATGTTAGAGATCAAACATAAATCATTACATTTGTAACTTTAAAAAATACGTGTATAGTAAACAGAATATGATCGTTTGTTGTGGAACAATGGTAGTAATAACACTAATAACTATAGTATCCATATAAATTGAATGCATTTTTTAAGTTCCAAATTAATATATAATTTTAAGTATTATAAGCAACACCGAATTCGTTTGATCGCATCATCTCGTGTGTACGTTCACTACAATAATATAGTGTTGAGTATTGACAATATTATGATTACAAAGCAGTGCCAGAAGCGTATAATATGCATGCCCGTCGTGAACATGGTGTGTGCATGGTTACCAAGGTACTTACTGTATTAACTGTTGACTTCACGAATAATTATTATTTGACGTTGTTATTGGACAACAGGACCATATTATAAGACTATGCAGTTGTCTTGAATCGTTGTACTACAACTCTAACATAGTCACTTCAACACCAAATAAACGTTTTTCGTTTATTTGAGTATTGATTTGCAGGTAAACATACGCTGTACTTCCTATAAATGTATTAATTTGTGTGTTATTGTAATAAGATAAATTTTGTAATAAACCTTATGAATGATTATACGTGGACACTCGCACTCGATGTGTGGTACTATATTGTATTCTATATTCAGATTTTTATGATTAAATAAATTACCTATCTGGGTAACGACCTAAATTAGTTTTAGCAATTTTTTATATCCATCTGGCCAACTATTTAAATGCCTTTGAAACGGAGCACGCATACAGTAAAATGGCCCTTTTCAGGGCCACCACTTGGCCACGACAAGTGACATGGTAACAAGGTAAAATGACACGAAAACAAACAGGACACAACAAGAGTAGTGTCATTTTACACCGGCATAATATAAGAACCGACGAATGAAAACGGAGTGTCGATATCTGATGGGGTATATATACCGGTCACTTTTCAGTGTATCGACACTCCATTCTTCTCTTCACAACCGTCAACAACTACAGCGATAAGAAGACTAGAAGTAATGAGACGATCACCGACGAGTACGGCGATTAAGATAACAACGACGACAGCGACTGTGACTCCCCAAGTAATTAAGATAACCGCGACGACGACGGTAGCGGCGATTACAACGAGTTCGGCAATTAAAATAACAGTGGCGACGATGGTAGCAGCGAATAGCGATATAGAGACCACAACAACGGCGATTGTGATGAGTCCGGCAATTGAATAACCGACGACGGTGTTTAACAACCACTGAAGTTTCAAAGGCAACGACGACGGCTGTGGAAACTGCATCGATACCAATATAGCACTTTCGGATCCGACCCCAACGGCATATACACGCGTATACCATCGGTATTTCATCGATACTACAAAAAGTCCTTTTTCAGGGCCAATACCGTTAAAAACCTTTACGGCGCGCTTGCTTGAGCGTTCGTCGGTAAAGTGATCACGGCCGGTGTGCTCGCTTATTCAAGTCTACCACCGACCGTGTATTCTCTCCCTGTCGTACCTGCTCAGGTCCGATACCGTCCGTCGCGGCTGCTTGTTCAAGCCAGCCGCACGGCTCGGAACAATCCTCAGTCCAATTTATGTACATACTTTATTAAAAATCAATAAATCTTTAACATAAAATCAGTTGTGTTGTTTTATAAAGATCCGGGTGTCGGTAACCCCGATACACCGTTTCACATTGTTTCTTAAATCTGTCTCTTGTCTCGTACCTGGCAACCCTCCAAGAAGTCAAACGACAAACTTGAATCTTAATTAACCATTCTTCCGACCACTATAAAAAAGCAAAAAAAAAACAAACAGAAAACATTACACCTTAAAGGTATTGTACCACAGTACCGAGTGGCTTACTTTTATTCAAACTATTTGGTTGTGTAAATAATGTACATTACGTATGCATGTTTTAAATATTCCTCATTGTTTCAATAGTAATAAAATAATGATTATTATAATATTTTGATTCCTAGGTCTTATATTATTACTAAATTTCATTAAGTAATACAATAAATATTTTTGCTTTTAATCTATAAGTGATAATTATTACCGTTCATATAATATAATTGCATGTCTACGATAAATACGATTTTATTTATAAAATATGTAAAAGTATATTTATACAGATAAACCGAGTGTACTAATTCATAAAAGATAGTCTATAATATAATAATGTTTTTCCCTTCATAACATTATAGTATTTTCATTGAGACGTATTATAATGCACATACTAAGCTTTTTATTCTGAACGTATGAAACGTAGGTATGTACGAATTTTCGCAGAAGAAAAATGTTTATTACAAAGAGTAACGATGATAATACATGGGATCTGGTACGTATCAAATTGGATTATGTCGTTTGAATAACCGTTGCAAATTTCCAATATTTTATGCCCTTCGTCAACTACTTGAACGACGTCAACGCGATAACGCACGCTACAAATTATCGCTATAGCACGTCTGTGGTCACCGAGTACACCGAGCTGCACTTTGATGTTTTCCAAATTGTTTGCCAATGCAGATGGTAATACATAATACGTGCAGCGGTGTCATTTATGTACGTTCTGAAAAAAAATTGCATTCAGTTACCTTTCAGCTCTGACGGATCATAATATACATGTTTCTGTTTTCGTCAAAGTTAACCTAACTCCCCGACCGATGTGGAGAACAAAGGAGTTGACCGCACTGAAATCTACACCGATATGACCGCTGAAACAACTTTCGATTGATATTATACCATTGACATTTCCTCGCGCTACGGATTAAACTATTTTCAAAACCCAGTCATTGTTTTAGTCTTCAAACACCCTGCAAAATGGTATATAAACCTCCAGGAATATTATAGTATTATATGACGTGCAAACGGATTTACATTTGAGTTTAACCGAAATACATATCGTGATTTCAATTGAATGTATTGCATTATGTATTAAAAAATAAAAAACAAAAAAAAAACTCTACACCAAATCATATCATACATATATTCTTAAATTTTACAAATGTCACCCATAATTGTTCTTGACTCACTGAGTTTAATGACACAAAAAATACGATTTCAATCTGATCCGACGTTCTAACAATGTTAATCTGTAAATTATATTAAGTCAATTTTTTAATTTATTTTCCAAAAGTATTTCTTCGTTTCACTGATTAGTTAGCTATATTTTAACGAAGGGCGTGTGTGATATGGACTCATCATGTTTATAGTATATATTCCAATTATTTGTCTAAAAAAAAAATGGTGTAGTGAACATTGTTAGCTTGTTATTCGTGTTTGTGTTTCTCCAAAAAATCTACAGTGCAAATATGTGTGTGTCATCTAAACATGAATGTTGGAAAAACAAAAAATGGAAAACTTTTGGTTCTAGTTAAGAACGCAGTATTTTTAAGCAATTTTTTTATGACAAGATGATAGTATCAAAGCGTTTTTCAGCCATACTTCGGTATGATATATTAGTATGACTTTTAGCGACTCCGATATATAAGATAATATTTGTATAATATATAAAAAGTATATTTTTTCTCGATACTATATTATATATCTCACTGTTATAATAAAATAGTCAATCTAACATAATTTTAACTTTCAACTTTCTTTTAAGGAATTACCTACATTTTTATATCGTTTTTAATCAAAGTATTTTGTGGTTGAACGATTAAGATCAAATTTAACGGAACTTTTTTTTTTTAGCAATGAATGAAATTGAAGGGTGAGAAATCTAATATTTGAATGTTCAAGAATAAAAACCAGTGTAGGTGTTTGAAACCTTTTAATAAGAAAGAGTCGTTTTTTTTTAAAAAGAGTTACTAAACCATGATGTCCAGAGTTTTGAACGACCTTTTTTTTTTCGTCTTAGACCAGAAATATTATCACTATGACAACGTATAAATTTTACCGTAAAATATAAATTATATTATACTAGCCTCGATATATTGAGGCATTTTCCAAAGAGAAACAGATTGCATGTTAAGAAGCTGCTTATTCCTGACACTGGCTGTAGTACATATTTTCGTTTACGGACCAATAGTGTCTACAAACGTATACCTACCATGAAATCGACTTTTTCGTGTCAGGAAAAATATACCGGGAAGAGCGAATTATAATTACGTGAAAATATTAGGTTTGATAAATTATCAATCATATTGTTGAGACAGTGCGACTGGCCTCTAGACATGTTAATAGAATATTATTATCTTACGTATACACTGGATCTATATTTTTATCGATTAAACTACGCGGAAACTGTGAATGTGTGATCTAATTATTTAGTTTTTGTGTAAATATTTTAAACAACGCGTACCGGTAGTGAACATAATAATGCTTACATAGTGTACTATAATAATGAACGTGAGATGTCTAGAAGTCTATTACAACACATAACTATACTATAATTTGTCACATCGTTCCGAATAAGCTGCGCGAGTGTTACGTCTATTTGCCGATGACATTATCATTGTAGTGTACAAGAGATTACTGGGGGGGGGTGAGATGGATAGTCGTATATGTGGGGGAGAATAACGCTTTTATAGAAGTCATATACCTGTATAAATGTTGAAACCGTTATATTCTGCCTCACAGTATCCGAAGGTCACTATCACACGTGACTGCCTTGGATAAGGTCAATAATTATTAATTATTTGAATTATTATCGTATTCATATCTACTTTTATTGTTATAATATAAATATAATATAAATAATATAATATATCCATGTAGTAATAGTACAAAAGTATAATTTGCTGTTAAACTATTATTCCGTACTATTTCCCTTCGGACGTTTATTGCTCATAAAAATATAAATATAAATATAAAATAAATATCATATTATTATAAACTAAGACTTCACCGTGAAACGTACAAAATACAATGATTTTTTATAGTATTCACGATTTTTTTTTTTTAACCACTTGGAAGTTGTTCAACTGTGAGCAGCGTCCGACGCAGACTTTTAGCACTAATATCTATCTAAACGCACTGCGTGCATAATAATATGAACCGTGGACGTTTCCAGCAGTATTAATAATGATGACGCTGAATCGTACACGCATCACCACGGTTTCATAACAATATCGTGTAGCGCACTGTTAAGCTACTCTATTCGAAACGGTCGTTCCACTTCCACATAATGGCATGAGATGGATTTACATTAATCGAAATGAATCACGTGATAGATTACGATGCTTTTGTTGACAGCTAAGAAGTTTATGTACCTATAATATATATATATATATATATATATATTAAAACAATACACCTTTTACCGTGAATATTTTCAACAACAACATAATACAGCTTTGGTCTCATTAATACTGATTTTATTGTTTTCACTGTGTTCTACCTGATTATAAATTTATAATTTTAATAATACCCAAGGCTAAGTATATATTTTAATCATTTCTTTTATTTATTTATAATATTTTATTTTATTTTAGCTTTTAATTTTTATTTATTTTTTTCTCATAGACATATATTTTTGTAATATAATTTACAAAATGTTTGTTTTATTTTATGTATAAATATTAATTAATATAAGAATGTATTTTATAATAAAATCAAAAATAAATAAATTCTTGTTGCTAACCTGTCGGGTGCGATTCATTTTGATCATTTTTGTTAGTTTTTCTGATGTTTCAGTTGGATGTATTAACTTTTATCACATGTCGTACTCGCATATTATATGTAATACTTATACCATACTGTCATACTGAAACAAATTCTTCAGAGAACAATAAATCATCATAATTTTAATTAAAAGTTTCGTATAGGTATCTTTATGTACAGTCTCCAATGAAATTCGACTCTATATAGTTTTCTCCACCAGAGCTACTGAAATGGTTTTATAATTTGTTTTCTTCGATCCACAGGTCCTATGCCGAATACGACAGTGAATAGTGATTATTATTTGCAATTCAATTCGATCAATTAATATTTCAAATTACAATTACATAGTAACATACTTTCAGATCAGATACAATGTAATCAAAATTCTTAGATTCGTGTTAGTCGCAGCAGAGTTGATGTACTTGTATTACTAATAAGTTAATAACACAGTGAATAATAGTAGTATACCAATAGTGTTATGGATATGATATGGATTAAAATGAGTGAGATAACCTAGGCAAAATAGAAACGTCGTAAACGGTTTCGTTATAGAGTAGCGTATAAACATATAATGAGGAAGAATATAGTGAAGGCTTAAACAAATATTGAAAAAAGATCTGTGCCCTGTTCAAAGGCGGAAAAAAGCGAATATTTCCAAACACCTTATGTTATGTAGCATATGTAATTAGGTGGTAGAGTAGACCGTTTAGCTTACCTTTCGCTTTGTAAGGGATGTTGTTTTAAGGAGGGAAAATTGGTTGTTATCACAATTGATTGAAAATGCTAGATGGTCAATTACCGGTAACATAAACGTGTTTAGGAACTGAAAAAAAAAAAGCTCTGAGATTATAGATTAAGGATTTGACAATAAATACAAAAGTATGTATGGAATGAATCAGACGAGATAAAGAGAAGGCATTATATAATAATTGAGAGCAATGTATGAGAATGTTTTTGAAATCGGGGAGGAAATTAATTGTAGGGTGTTTATGACTGAATAGTGACTACATAGTTCACATATTTTTATTACTATAATCTACAATTGATAATATTATAGGATTTTAGATATGAAAGAAAAATCGAAAAGAACTTGATACACACGCGACAATAAACATAAATTATGAACACAGAATACGAATGCATGAGTAGGAATATAGTGTCAGTATAAATAATTCAGTTCTAACCAATCGAAGTTTTAGAATTTATTTTGATATTGTTTCCAGCATATTATAATGTCATACGTTTCTTAGACTCACAAACGATTTATTTCTATTGCGGCGGTTCGCGTGAGGTATCTTCCGGAGTATAAATAAATAAAATACCTTAAAAAATATTCACAATAAGTTACATAGGGCTACCACAGTGATAACACGTGCCGTTAAAATACGTTTGTAATTATGGTCGTTGGTCGTTGGCTTTGAACGAAGTTTTGATACAATATGTTCGTATTCCCTTTCGGAAGTCATTTATTGACGTGTTATCGTTATAAGGTATATATTAGGTAGGTGTTCGCGCGAAAAACCAAGTTTCGGAAATAATTAAATGCCAAATTGTTATGGATTTCCGAAACAAAAATGTAATACATCTTCATTAGTGCACGAACGATGACACCTGTCAGTGTAAACGCTAGTCGCTTGATATGCAGGAACGGGATAGTGTATTGATCAAAAAGTTGTTGGCCGGAAAAATTGATCTGGAAACGCGGCCGAACCGAGACGTTCTCATGGTGAAACGAAAAATCGAATTATCCAGTTATTGTGAGCATTTGCCCGACGATGTAGAGATAGAACAAACGTCTTCAAGTTTGGCGACGGATCTTGGTCGGTGTCCGATAAGAACGTATGTATGTACGCGTGTGTGTGGGTGTATGTATGTGTGTGTGTGTGTGTGTGTGTGTTGAAACTCGGTGAGAAATGTCATATATCGATCGCGGGGGGGGGCCGGCGGGGGTGAAAAAGTTTCGTCGGCCTCGATTCCACACTGCACTCACGCGCACACGCATGATTTCTATCCGTTCTGATGAACTCCGTGGTCATGTTTAATTACCATTAGACCACATTGCTCATCGAAGACCTGATCAAGTATTACACCTAGACCTACGTATTGTTGCTTGCAATGTCAAAAGTATAACTAAGGTGAACTTAGTCTAAAACTTGAGAATAATAAAACGATTTATTCCGAGTTAATACGAGCAAGTACACTTAATGAATGTAGAATATTTTAATTTCAATTTCAAAAATAATGAATCACAACATCAAAGACAATCGAGTTTATGTAATAAAAATAGGTAACCCGATTAACCTATAATATGAAGATCATCACAGTGTTGCTGGTGTAAAATCTATCGCTATTTCTTAGACAATGAAAAGTATAATTTACTCATCTCATGTCTGTGAATTATTTTGACTTGATTATAAGTTTAGTATTATACCGATTGCCAACTGAAATATAAACTCGTTACAATTAACACAAAATTAATCGTCTTCGAATAATGTATGTTTAGCTCGAAATCATCTGGGAGGGGGGGGGTGCTAATTATTGATTTGGGGTTTGTATAAGGTCCCACTGACACTCACTGGTATGTCATTTATAATCAAACGGATATTATCGTTTTCTTGTTTTCAGAAATCATAGTATAACGGAAAACCCATCAATAATCTTTAATTTACAATGATTTCATTGGTATCAGGTTGTAGTAGTTTTAAACGTGTGTAGTTTTCATCGAAAGAACATAGATAGTTAATTGGTATAAAATAAAAATGTGTTTCGTGAAAGAATCCGATAGTTATTTATTTTATTTACTTGAATTGTAAAAAATTATGAAGAGGTCATGATGATAACGTTTTATTATTTCGATGAGATCGTAGAATGAAATACATTTTATAATCTACAACAATAATTAAAATTAACTAAAAGTACAATAATTGAAATAATAATATTTACTGATTGTTGTTTTTACAGGCATTTACTCCGATCTGTATTAAATCATATTTGTGGATTTTTGTACTAAGAAAGTACAATTGTTTCTTGGGTTATAAATGGAAATTTTACAATTTCTACAGAAGCTATGGACTGGATAATTTACTATAAATCAACATTTGTAGAAAACCTACATCGTTAAACAATCGTTTATAAGTCCAAAATATATCACTTAGCTATAACGTTCTAAGAAATGTCCCAATTCAAATGCACAATCGTCCTTAAAAGTTGACGTTAGATATTCACATTTTTCTTTTTTTTTCGATTAAAACGATTTTTTTCAGAATTTCAAATGATCTCTAATATACCAAAATTCTGCGACCGTCGATCTGACAAGAGAACGATACTACACTTTACGATATTATATTTACAAATATCATTTATAACGCGCACAACAATTTTCTGTGCAGTACATTTGAATTTCTTAAACCTTAATACTTCATATAGTCGATTTATTGTTTTTCTCTTGTACCATACGTCCCATACGTCATATTATAGACATTCAGACCGTCATAAATTGCATGACGTCGAAACGTACAGCCGACGGAGGCACGGCGCTCCACATAGGCAATATTGATACATGTGCGTCTGTAAGACAAAATTGCGGTATCGGTATAATTGAATTGATAAGATGATAATAATATTATTTATATCATTCTAAAACAAGTGCAATATTAGTGCGATAGAATTTCGGATGAATATTAAACCGTTTTGTACAGTACGCATCTTATTAAAAATAAAAAATCGCAAATTATTCGGAATATTTTTTTTAAAATATGTATTATAAAATAAATATTATTAGAGTAGTCGAGTCATCTTCGGTCAGTTATATTGTTATGATCTCCGTAGAGCTGTAAGGCTAAATTTCAAAATATTTAAATGTATTCATTTATATTCGGATACGTCGAGATTGAATTAAAAAAACGCATAGATTTATACTTTAGGACGACCGAGCGCTTAATAAATAAAACGTTGTCCGCGAGCCGCACGTATGTGGACGTGTGTGCGCGCGTGTGTATGTTTCGATGTATTTATTGTTATCATTATTACTAATCAGCGTATGTGTTGCTCACGCCTACGGTGCTCCAAATAATATGAAATACCGTCAAAGACGCTATTAAAGTTTACGGCCGCGAAAATTATAACTGACTAGAAAAATTACGATGTTCTCACCTATATATAATAATATAATATGTGCCGGTACGGGTTTCCCGGCCGTTGATTTCGCATTTTGACTCTCTGCGCGTAAATAGGTTGCAGCATCCCGACAACGAGCAGTAATAAATCGTCCTTTTGTACACCCCGAGAGTTGGAAAACAATAATAAATCGAAAGTCAAAATAATACGGGGTTGTTGGTGGTGAGTTTCGCAAGTAATCGGTAAACTTTTAATAATTCTAATGCGCATCTGAATCCGAATCTCGTTCGATCCCAAATCAATTATGGTAATAAGAAAAAATTATCCGAGGCTAAACAACAATAATATAATGTATTATAGAGGACTTAGCACGTGCCGTTGCATCGGTATAAGACGATTTTTCATCGCGCATGAATAATAATATACTAAAGTGACGCGGTGACGGAATCGCATGATAATTAAACTTTACGTATAATAATAATAATGATAATAATATGATGTTTGTCGTTATTGTTGAACGATGCTTGTGTATAGGTGAAATATTGAAATGCTGTTTAAAGATTATTTAAAAAAAAATCATACATTTATTTTTTCATTTATTAGAAAGAAAAGTTGTGAAATTTTCTTAATAAGGAATTTTGATATTACATGAAAGATGTATAAATGTAGACACAAAGACATAAGAAGGAATATCTCCATTTATCTCACTTAAATTATTAGTTTTTTTAATTTTTTTTTTTTTTTTGACGATTTTACGTTTTTAATTTTATCTGCCACTGCAATATCTCGGGACCTATTAAATCTATTAAATATTTAATTGACATATAGTATTTCCAAATCTTGTTATATAGTTTACTAAAATATTTGCTTAATGTATGAAAAAAATATCAAGTGCCGTCACAAGTGGACAAATTTTGAATTAGTAAAATTAATTATATTTCTCCTGGGTATTTTTTTATTAATCAGATATTTCTTGTATAAAAACTGCTATTTTAATACTGTAATATATAATTTTTGCTTTTTATTATTTATTTTTTTTTAAATTTTTTTTACAACACTCTTTGCGACTTAAAGTTTACGAATAGTCTGCGTATTAAAATATGATAAAGAAAGTAGTGTATACTTTGAAACGACCTTACGTTTTTACGACGACAACTTCCGACAGTTCAATCGTAATTTCTAACTAGATTACGGTGACCTACCGTAATTACACCGCTGGCAATCTATAATATGAGCTAAGGAAAAATAATAAAAAAAAAACCTATTATAATTTACCGAACCAAAAAAAAAACACCGACCGTTAATAATACTCACAGCTCTCGTATTCACTCTTAAATACGATTATGTTATTATGTTTAGGTACTCATTCTCAAATATTACTTTATTTCTTGAATATATTATAATATAATATATGAAGTATAAAAACACTTTTTATAGTAATATTTTAATACAAGCGTTACTAATTTCAAATTTTTTTATCAAACAAATCATTTTCTCACCCAACGCTTTATTATTTATTATCGTTTTTTGTTTTTCACGGGTTCTATTTTAAAATCAATGGATTGGTTATTAATTATTCTTTGATATTCTAAAACTAATAACGTGTATTCTTTGTTTCTTCTACCTTTATTTCATTATACATTTATAAAATAGTAACTTTTTTAGTTATTTCTTCTTTTATAATCATTCCATCATAAATCTAAAGTTTTATATTTTAAGTATATCATAACGTAATTTAATTTTCAATCAGAATAAAAAATTAAAGAAACTGATAGTCAATAATAATAGTCGGGCATTATTTTTAAATATAGTACATGTATTGTTGACTGTTACACGCGTTTATTGTAATAAATAAACTTTATTTTACCCAACATTATGCGTACACTTTTGGTATATACAATAATTATTCATTATTTTTTTTTTGTTTTTTTTTTTACTTCACTGGAATTCAATTTTATTTATTTATTTTCCCTTATTCAAACCATATAATTACCGGAATAACTGGATGACCTCCAAAATGGCTAAAAATAATTCGTGGAATATAGTTGAATTCAAAACGCTAAATGGCTTTATTTTATATTTTTTCTGTCTGATTCTACTTACTACTCTGCATACACCTTTTTTGGTGCCTCTGGAAAAAACCGGAAGCTGCAGTTTCATTGGTATAATTTGTGTGTGTGCGTGTGTGTGTGTATGAGCGCAAGCCGCGTAAATACACAATACCCCAACAACCATTTCCGTATACTTCCGTATTATATACAACATTTTCCCACTGCATCCTCACCTCTACATCCGGTCACATACATAATTCATGCGCGCTTCTCTCCCCGAATGGTGCAAAAACGCGATGGCATCCGACGGCCACTGTAGATCGTGACATTTGGTACAGTCCTCTACCCGTGCCTCACGTATATATTCCTTAGGGCGAACACACACACAAATATAATAATATATACAGCACAGTTCTTCGTCGACTTCATCCACCGTGTATTACAGATATAAATGGTATGCGCAAACTTTGTCAAGTACAACGGTTTTGTCTTTCGACGTGTTTAATTAGTTTTCAACCGAATTCAGGCGGATTAATAATGTTTTGTTGTGCTGTAGAAATTCTGATACGGCGCCAGTGTTGATAATAATTGACGTGTCTTCTTTTTAATTATCTCCGTGAAGAGTATTTATTTCAATATTATATTATCACTATATACCTACTATATATCACAGTTACGGTGGATACTACAAAAACCGTTTGTTTACGATTATTATCATTACAGTTTCGCTGAGGGATATCACTTCTTAAAAGCCCAAAATGTATCATATACACCACGCACACGGTTATTTTATGTACCCATATCCTTCGAGAGTCATATGAATACATTACGCTTCTATGCATAATTTAACAAACGAAATTTCAAATTTATTGACTCATTGTACGGTTAATATTTAAATATTTACATATATAAGTAAATAATAGTTAGGACAACAAATTATAACAGTACAACACATAATTACAAACTAAACCGTGGTATAACGCGATCGTAATTTACCAACGACCGTTTATATTATACAATAAACTGGCTGATTAGTATAGATACCGTAACATTATGTCAGCAGGGTAAAAATAATTGTTTTCATTTATAAGAGAAACGTACGGAACTTCAAAATTTGTTGGATTGTTGATAGCGATGGAGTTTAGTATGAAACTAAACAAGTCGCTAACGATGTTTGCATTAGTAGATACATGCACATGTGTACACTTACTGATGTATTATTTAGTATCAGCTTAATAAATAAGTAAATAAAGAAAATGTCAATTTATAATAATATAATTATGAAATCGTGGTGTACACAAACTAAGTATGTTATACGTAACAATCTTGTCGATTTTTCTTACACTTTCTTTAAATGTTTATCAACTTCAAACGAACATATTTTATCTATTTATATGATTACTAATTTTTAACATAAACTATCAACTTGTATAAACGATTACTATAGGTTAACATTGTGATAGTTTAAGTAATATTTAATAACATGATTTTTATGCTTGTACACAAAAAATCGCTTAAAAGCGTTGCGTGTGTATATTGATTAAATTTATAAACTACAAAAGTCATCTATATTGTATATACATTTGTAAGCCATCTAAATTTTCATTTTCTTTTGTAATTTATTCTTCAAAGGAAATCAAATCCTTATTATTATTATCACATTAATTTCTACAGCAAAATTATAAACATACTCATGAATAATTTGCGTTTTTATTTCTTTTACAAATCACATAATCACCATGATAAATCATTAATTTGCGTTTATATCGAACTTAAATACCAAACAATTATATTATAATTTTCTAATACACTATATTATACAAACAAATTCAATACCTTATATATACAAATAAATAATGATACACCATCATAAATGAATCACTAATATTTAACACAGCCATAATGTTTATTCAAAGATGTTCAATGTTTATTTCATTTCTTCTTGCATTAAATATGCACGAATAGATACTACATAATTCTAAAAGACAGTAAAATAATTTGGTATACATACACATTTCGATTGCAACTAATTGATTGCTTTATCAATGTGGAAAAAACAACAAAGCATTGGTTAAAATTATAAGCTATGTGTTAACATTGTACTCCGCAAAATCCATAGTGAACTTACATTATGATTTTTTTTCTGAAAATGGAATACTCAGAGTATCTGAAATATAATATCAGCACTCTTACTAAAATATTGTTATTTAATTAATATTCATAAAATGAGGCTTCGAACAAAAATATTATTAGCATACGGAGATGGGGTCATTTTAAATAGCGAGAACCCCATTGAATGAGTATTGAAAATTTGGATAACACATTGATGAGTATTTTCTACAATGATTTAAAAGTGTTATCTTTTAAAATAATTGTGTGATGTTGGTAAACCACTAATTTCTTATTCTCCTTCTAGATAATGAGCTTGTTGGAATATCGTGCTTTGTTCTTTGTTATATGGTATTTTCTGTATGTGAATATAATGTGTTTGAAGTTTAAGGTAACGTTATTAATGCACAAATAGAAAACGGGTTGAGATAGATTTATTTAACTAATAATATAACTATAGATGTGTGAGAAATATTCAATATTTCTTTCAAATGTGTGCTAGTATATTTTCGATTTAGATATCGTCATTGGCAGACATCGAGGGGACGTACTTAGGGGGGCTTAGCCTCTCTAAATATTTCAATAGCTCCTCAAAAATGAAAACACTATTTGAAATGTAATTCGTTGTTTTTATAATTATCTATTCATTTTATTTTTCATTGGATTATTATAATAGCCCCCTAAAAATTCAACCAAATGTTCGCTTATAGATCTCGTGGTAGACATTCCCAAGAACTAATAAAAAGTATTTCGATATAAATATGATTTATTAAACTTTAGGTTGTATGATAGCTGTAAATGGCCATTATAATAATAAATACATATTAAAGAATTATTGAACCGATATTAATTCTTCTACTTCGACCAATTGAAAAACCCGAAGAGCATTATAAGTTCTCAATGCTTAAACATTAACTTACGTAAATATAATTGGTCATATGGGCTGTCGTTGACCTACTTTGTATATCTAAATTGTCTAAATTGGTATTATATACCATTTAATTGATTTATTCATGATCGATATAATTAAATAGATCTAATATATAAAACTTTAAAAAAAAAAAAAATTATTATTTATTTACTACATTATTTTGTATTTAATATTAAATATTAATATATACATGTATAATATTAAGGCACTCAAATTTTTAGTTACATTATTAGTGTTTGGTTTTTAAAATGTTATAGTAATATATTAGTGTAAAGACGTTAAATGCTTAATGTCATACTCTCATACAAGATTACTTTATAATAATATTATTACTATCTTTTTTTCCTATATGTATTTTAAACTTTACATACTCCCAATTAACAAAGTTACATACATACACATTGTATAAGTATACATATAAAACAGTTGTGCCATACATACATCATGCAGTTGCAGTTTATTACAATATTTTTACTGAGAAAATATCCGTAAAATAGTTAATAGAAGTTTTTTAATATAAAATAACTCTTGGAAATTTTAACATATATATACTTATACAAAATATATAAAATACAAATTTAATAACTTGCATCTCATTTAGGTATTGTTGGTTGTGTTTACTTATTAATTACATTAGAGAAACAAACTTCGAACTTTATTTACATTTATATTGAAAGAAATTATTACACAAATGACTAAGTTCGATTTAATAATAAAAAAATAAATAAATAAAATGAAAAAGCAAGACAAACCGCAACAGTTTAAGGTTGTGTTTAATAAGTAAAGAGCATTATTTGAAAGTTTGTAGATAAATTTTTTAGCTACTAGTGTTTGGTGATTCCAGAAAATATCCAGGATAACACATAAACCTGTAAAATGTGATACAAGAAAATATCATCTCGTGATGTACATATATTATGTATTAATATGATTTTAGTTAATGTATTATATTCTAACGCCGTATACCATGTGTATGCGTAAATATACATTTAAATATATACTACAGTATAACTTAAATCAATTATCTACTGTTCATAATAATTAAATTTGATTTTTTTTTTATTAACGGGTACTAAATAATATAGATGGTTAATTATTTAATGAGATAATCAAATTCATTAATTTATACTGTTATAAAAAAAACTCCGTTGGCAATTAAAATGTAAATCAGTTAGAATATTGACTTTATTATTATTATTTATTTTAAATCACTCATCGTGGCTAAAAGTATCATTGAAACATTAATAGTAATTCGTTCGTTTTCTGGTTAATGATTTCAAAGTTAACGTCCATATCGATAAGTCTTATTGTGAAGTAATCTAAATGCCGTTTAGTTCAATATCTCAAACTTTATTATAATGCATAAAGCTACTACACAATCCATGTGGCTTTTCGATATGTTTGAAAACGGATAACATTTACATATAATTGTATTATTTAGAATATTAATATAAGATCCTATATAGGGTCCATTAATATTAAGGGTACATGATCTGATACTTACAAGTAAGTAACGATATTTTGAGTTTGGATCATGTAAATTTTGTTTATATGAAAAAAGAATAAAGACGGTTCAGAGAAATGTATATGTTTATAATTTAACGTATGTAAATTGTATACAATACTTATTTTTTAGATTTTGGTTTTACAATGATGAGGGTTTTTTATTTTATTTTTATTTTTAATCCAAATATAAATTAAAATAATAATTTAAAAACCATGTACCAGTATTAATGACTTTCCTTACGTATTTTTTTATTGACGACAAATCATCATGGAAAAAACATTTCAACGCAATCGCTTTTGTATTGAAAATAGTTTGAATATTTTTTAGTTGATATAAATTATTATGTGATGTAAAAAAAAAATGATAATAATTAAAGTGTCACAGCACAATCATTTGCTTTTTTTATGGAAGTAATTATAATTATAACCATAATATCAATGATGATAATAATAATACAATATTGATTAAGTAATAATGAAAAAAGAGAATAATATTAAATATATATTAAGTTTTGTCATGATGTTTTAGACCGGGTGGTTGTGGTTCCGGCGTAGAAGTGATTATGTTGACCCTGATATTATTTAACCAACGAAGTCAAGTAATAAAATACAATTTTCACCTTCCGCGATATTATCATAATAAAATTCACTACCGTTTATATTTTTCCACCGTAAAAATATATTACGATCAAAGAATTCCGGTGCGCCGATAAAATTACAATCGATTTTCACAATATCGAAAGAGAAAAATAAATATTATTTTCTGTATAATAATATAGCAAGTAAACATTTTTGAATACAAAATCACTAGTCCAAATGGATGGTATTTTTTGGGAAATTGTTATGTCCGAAAACAAAAACGATAAGTTTCATTGCTCGTAGCTATATTAAAAATATTGTTAGAAATCTTTCTTTGCTAGTTTTATGGCAAATTATTATCAAACTGCACCGTTATATTCAACCGAACAGTAGATTGCTAATTCTGTTAATCATTGGTAAATGCGCCTTTAATCTATAGGTGAAAATTTAGTTGAATTTTTAGGGGAGCTATAATAATCCAACGTAAAATTATAATTATAAAAACAACGAATAACATTTGAAATAAAGTTTCAATTTTGGTGGGGAGCTATTAAAATATTTATGGGGACTGAGCTCCTTTTTGCCCCCCCCCCCCCGAAGTTTGCCTATGATTTAATCAAAATAACGGTAATAATTTACCAATTAAAAATATATATATATATATAATTATAGGGAAACTGTTTGATAGTTTAGTCGCTGTATATTAATAATTTTAATACACATAATCTTAATTATTTTATCACCAGTCATTGGTGAAACAGACTTTGTGCTCTATTATCTATTTTTAATCCAAAATATGATGTACGTTTTCCGACCTCGAAAACATAATATTAAATGTTTGGTGTACGCGATATAATAATACATATATAGTGTATAAAAATAAATAAATTTTATGTTTTTACATTTATAATGATTGTTTGTACAGTATGCAGCGTACAGCGTAACTAATATTTATGATTTTTACGTAAAAAATAACACGGTAAAAACACTGAAAACTGCCAGAAAAAAAAAAGAGAAAAATAAAAAAGGAATCGCACAAAATTCAAGAAACGTTTCATTTTACACGAGTTTTTGGCATTCCTATTTCGTAGATTTTAGAACTTCCACGTGGGGAAAACAAAACTTTTCACCGTCTCGGATAGGCAAATTTTTGGACCAATTTCTCTGCGTGTATAATTATATTGTACCATAATATAACGTTTTGGTGCAAACCACGACTTTTCCGGTGACCTAATGACATAGTTTTATCAAATAATCGTTATTTTAGTATGATAATTTAGCAGTACACTCCGGAACGCGTGCATAATATTATAATATATAAAAAATGTTCAAACCACAATGATTACTTAATAATAGCTGTTTGACGACGGTGAGTGGTTCCATTATGTTATTATTATTGAAAGTCATTTCGAGGTTTTATTCACTTGTGCACGGTTTCGATAAAAATAGCAATAAATATGAACGAAATTAAATACGATAAATTATAACGTCATCGTCGAAAAGCTTATATATATGAAAACGGCCGGGTTACGGGCAGTGTACGTGGTGCGTGATCAGAATACATTCGGAAGTAAATACCACACATTCGTCTGGCTTCCTCGTGTATACTTTCTGTGTTGGTGTACTCGTATTATATATTACATGACACGACACGCGTACAAATCGCAGCGGTTCTACGATAGATGCATATGCTTATTATTATTAATTTTTGATTCAAACAATATTAATACTGTTATTTGCGTTACCTATATGTTTCTCGATATGTCTAATACGGTCTTCATTTTTAAGTTTTTTTTGTCATCAGTTTCCGATCCTGACAGTTATGATTTCTAACGTCATGAACTATGCCGTACTCTGTTTTAAAAAACTAATAAAACTATTTCTGTTTTTTCTTTTTCATGTACGTTGATTTTTTTTTAATTGAATAAACATCATATAATATTTTTTGAATAATTCAAATAATAGTTTTTTTTTAAATAACAATACCATTATAATTTATAACTAGACTAGAAGACGGTTTGAGACAAAAAAAGTGTTCATTGACACGCTACTTCATAAAGGTATATCAAGCTCAAGTAAATCTTGAATAATTGAGAATGGAATATTAAATAAATAATTATTATTTTTAGTAAAAAATAAAATAGACCATGCTTTAGAGTGTTGTGCATCGTATTTTGTGCTCTTATCAGTAATATTTATATCATACCTTTCTGTAATTTGTATTCATATTATATTATATATAAAATTTTATATTAAACTACATAATATATTATAATTAATCATTGTCGCTATACTATATACAGCATTATATTCATTAAAAATAATTATTTTGCGTATTTGAATATTCGTGTAATTTTACCGAAGGATAAAAGTATTCTCTGAATGTTTATTACTTTTATTATTGTTATTATTTGTTTTTCGTCATTTTCCGTTCCTTGTCATTTAAATACTACCTATCTCTATCTACCACCATTATAATGAACCCAATAGCCCGGAATATTGTCTACAGTGAGACAATAAGAATAAAGATAAGCTGTTTGCGATACACGTAAGATGCAAAAGAGAAGAGAAAAACCTTGAGACGAGAGCATGAGAAAAAAAAAATAAAAAGAACCACTCGAAGAGCCTCATCCTGATAAAAGAGAGCCAAATCCAATAAGAATACGTGATATATAAGCGCATTAAACTGTTGTAAAAAGAAAAAAATTCGATTCCGTTATTACTTTCCGTAAGTTATTTATGATTTGCTCTTGCGTAAATCAGAACAGGTTGAAAAAAGTAAAAAGTAAAAATAAAAATAAAAACACCCAAAAGTCCTATTTACCCTGTAAACACGCGCACATTTCGGTGATGTGGACCGAAAGTTATCAAAAGTTCCCTGTACATTTAAAATAAATAACAGCCACATCAGTTGCCAGATACAAAATTATATTTACAAAGGGAACCTGGCGGGTATTTAAATATTTTACAAATGTCTTTTTTGAAACTAAAAACAAATTATATTGTAAATGCCTATTATATGTCCTGCGACCGATGTAACTGCGTTTAATTTAAAAATAAATACTATATTATAAATGACATTTTATATTATATATTGGTCGTTTTGTTTATCTGATATAAATTATAATATCTTTGAAAAACATATTTTTAAAATCACATATCGTGAACACTGCACATATATTTATTATACTAAAAGCCTGGTGGGATTCTATTAACCTCGTAATTTGTCATAGAAAAAAAAATATGATTCCTGACAGGTATAACCAGTTATTATTTTTGTCTTGACTTCCTGACCACGTTAATGCTTCATTTGTTTCAAAAACCGACACATTTCGGCACATGTACAGTTCGTCCAATTTGTATGCCAGAAAAATCAATAAAAATCACAATAATATTCATAACCATAATCATAATAATCTATGTATAATTCTAATAGGTATTCGCAGCATACTTATTTATGTGTCAATCTTTCTGACGACACTATTGAAATTGTTTACAATCACGTCCTTCATTTTTTAATCTTCGGCTGATGATTGGAAGAGAGGGTATTTTTTTACTTTTTGGCTGTCTAGAAAATATTTTATCTTGTGCAATTTTGTTAATAATATTACCGACTAAGGTAGTAACTGAAAATACAAATACCATACCATTATATTATATTATATATATTAGTAAAATATTAAAATATCTTCCAGATGAGGTCGAGATTATACTATAGCTAGTTAGATACTAATATTGTTCACTGTATCCGAAAAAAATTTCAAGTAAATTTATAATAATTCAAAAACATGAATATTGTTATATTTAGAACCCGATTTTGTCCACGCAAACGGGTTTCTTTTCACGAACTTCGATGCGCAGAAACTCCTACCATCCAATATACATATATTTATACTATAGTAATCTCAAAAAATAAAAATCGAGTAGGGTTGATAAATTGGAGATACGCGCGCGGTGTGCCTTGTTAGTTTGTTGTTGTCATCGTAATGAATAGCTTTACCGGGATCGCGACCTGACGAACCTATTTAAATGGTCGATGACCGGAAAACATTTACCACCGCTGCCACGGGCCATATCCTGGATATATCACTATCGTCCGCGTTTTCCTGTATAGAAGTTTTCGCACTTTTTACCCCCCTAAATCGACGTGCGTTCGCTTTGAGACCGATGCGCGTGCGTTTAAGGGGTACGCATGTCCGGTCAGCCGGCATGTGTCTGACTCTCTCGTTGAATCCCTCGCTCGGATGCAGATATTTTCTATCTGAAACAACGACATTAATGATAATTATGGCGTGCCAACGGGTTGATAGCTTCTGAAAATTTCGTGGGCTCGTAAAGGTGGATAGGTACGTATCCTTCGATGAGAAAATTGACACGGCCCAAAGCGGTGGACATGAGGGGGGTTGTAGATGTATAATTTTAAGTTAAAAATTTAGCTAAGAACCCGGTTTGAACCCGCGACCATATGCGTCGAAAGTCGGCACGTAAACACTGGGCCACCACGCCTTATCTTTCTCTCACAATTCTACACCTATGTACGTGAACGATCCGGTAGTACATCTGAGGAGAGGATAACGCACCACGTCAAAATCTATGTAAAACAAGATATTATATTGTATTATAGCAGTGATTCTCAATCTTTTTACTAACACGGACCACTTCGACAATATTTTATAGGTCGTAGACCACCTCAGTTTTACGAAAACTAAGAAGACCTTTTTTTTTTTACAAGAATACACAAAATTTATCGAAAAATTTAAATGTTTACTGTGTTACTTTACTTTTTATTACTATACTATTATATACAATTCTACTACTTTATACAAAATAATTTAATTAGGTAAAAATTTTACATTTATTAACAATTCAACACAAATTAAATTACTATAATAAAAAATGGGTATCATACTATTATTTTTATAAAGATACATTTTAATTATAAAAACAAGTTAATGTGATTTTTGAGCTTGCATTTTCTTTACTAAAAAAGATATTCTTGGGGTAATATTGCTTAAAGCTACACGCATGTCTTTAGTGGAATCCAGCCGATTTCTTTGTTTATTTTTAATGTAGAGCAGTGCGAAAAATCTTTGTTTGCACATATAAGTTGTTGAAAACATGACTAAATATCTTAGTGCGATTTTTCGAAGCTTAGGATACGTAATTACTTTTTTACACCAAAACTCTTCGATATTCATGGAAGATTCAAACGTATCCTTACAGTTTCGATCATTTTGTAACTCTATCAAATCTTCCTGGATATCTTCATTCACCTCATCAACTTTGACAATAAAAGGGTTTCGAATCACACTTCGGACACCTTTCGTTTCACAACCATTATATTCTGGGAAATACCGATTAAATTCATCTTTAAGCTTATGCAGATGGTGTAAAACATTTTGCTGGACCTCAGGCAAGAAGTCAGCACATTTTTCGTTGTCGACGATGCTTTTTAATGTTTGAAACGTTGAGTAGTTATTCATCTCAACTTTACTTATCCATAAATTAATTTTACAAGTAAATGCGCGAAGTTTATTTTCAAATATAAATATATTTGCAGCGCCTTCCAATTTATAATTTCCGGAGCCTTGTAATTGTAAATTAAGCTTGTTTAAATACTCAAAGATATCGACAAGACAAGCCAAGTGCATTTCAAACTTATGATCACAAATACATTTCGATAAATCGATTATTTTTTTCTCAGTTAAAAACATTGTCACCTCCTCCTTAAGTGAAAATAATCGTGCCAACATGTTTCCTTTCGAAAGCTATCGGACTTCGGTATGAAAAAGTAAAATTTCATATTCAGAATCCAAGTCCAAACATATTTTTTTTAAAGTGCGACTATTTAGTGCACTACTTTTGATAGCGTTCACCATTTTTACGGACTGTTTTAAAGTATATGTTATAAGTAAAGTATATAAGTTCTTCAGGTAATGTTTTTGAAGCTAATGCTTGTCGATAAATTACACAATGCGTTGTCAATACTAAACAGTTTTTTTCTTTAACCAACGTTGTTAGGCCCGAACGTAATCCTAGCATAGCTGGAGCTCCATTCGTACAAAAACCTGAAAGCTTTTCCCACATAATGTCGTACTTTTCAAAATAATCATTTATTATCTTCATTACATCACTTTCTTTCGACGTAGTACCTAATTCCTGCAGTAACAAAAGCTCTTCTTTTATTGTGTTGTCATCGTCCAAAAATCTAACAAAAACCAGTAACTGACAACATTGCGAAACGTCAGTACTTTAATCACACTGCAATGCGTAAAAAGGTGAGTTTTTTATTTTTACCAATAATTGTTCTTCATTATCGAAAGATATTTTGTCAATGTGAGCTTTCACGGCGTTATTCGAATTTCTTGTATTTTATTTTTAGCTTCATCACCTAAAACTTCTTCAAAGGCATTTAGTAAACAAGGTTTTAATAACTTTTCACCGATAGTGTGTGGTTTTTTTGATTTTGCGATTAATTGTGCTATTTTAAATGACGCCAGATAGCAGTTTTTCATTTAACTCGAATCTTGAACCACTTGTTCCAAGTTTCATTTTTTTCAAATTTTCTGACTTACCCATGAAAAATGCTGGTGGTCGATCACTCAATTTAGGATGGACAATTTTTAAATGCCATTCTAATTTAGCGGGTTTTAACGCATCATTACTAAGAACAGTGGAACATATAACACACTGTGGTCGAGTTTCATGGTTAGTTTCGATTGCAATAAATCCAAATTTGATATAGGAGTCATCATATTTTCTTTTCGGAGCCATTTTATTTAATTTTAATATTAACACACGAACCATCAAAAAGAGGCAAAAGCACAGACGTCGACTACGGAGTACGAATACAGAGAAACTAACAATATTACAATAAAAACGCATTGATAATATTAAACTTTGTACATAACCTGTTGTATTCTCCCAATAATCTAATCTTGCTGTACAAAGAAGATTAGATTATCGGTTGAAATAATACATACATGACATAATGTAATATAAATTATAATAAACGACGTAATATACACGCGCCACGCCGTGGAATCGATGATAACGATTGTCGGTATACATAATATTTTGACTGCCTAGCTTTTATATAGTATATAATATAATAAAAATGAGTTACTGCCTTCTTCATTGGAAGTCCAGCAGAAACAGTTACAAACTTTGTATCGCGCCCCAATATAAAAATGAAATATTTTTAAATTTTGTAGGTTTGGCTCGTGGACCACTTCACGATGTCTCGCGGATCACCGGTGGTACGCGCACCATAGGTTGGGAATCACTGTATTATAGATACGTGCGAAACGTCATCGTAATATTTATCGCTTCTGGGTGGGGGTTATTGCTGTAGTAAGTTGGGAATGAAAATCGTTTATTCCGGACCGCCTTTTCCTTCGACACCACTTTTTCGTTCGTACGAAAAGGATTTAGAACCATCGCGGGTGTTCTTTTTAGTATTATTATTTTTAACCAAAAACGCGATCAATGCATTTGTATAGTCGTTAAGTACTCGTATTACTTAGGTATATGTTCTCGCTATCGTTACTCGATAATCGTGTGCTGTAAATATTTAATATTATTTAGAAGACAGTGACTTCAAAATCTGGAATTGCAATATTTCCATAACAAATTTTATTACATCGCTTTATAACATATACTTCATGCACACATCGTGATACTTTATTTAGTGTGCGTGTTAACGCACCATTTAATAATTGTTTTACAACATAACATTTATATACAACAGCTGATCACTTATGCGGTATAAATGATGAATCCCACTGTGAGTCCATATGATGGCGATTTATATTTTAAATTAAGTTTGGGTATATTGTAACATTCAGTACTTTGTTTTCATGTAAGTACTGCTAAAAAAAGTATCGTCAAACGAATATAATTTATCGGGCAGCTTAATTTTTCGTGCTGGAATGCTTTTTAATCCCGATCTTTTTTTTTTTAATTGAATGCGCAAACTGTATTACAAAACTGGAACGTTATATGCGACTGTAAAATATTATATAATGAAGCAATGATTATTTAAACATTGTGTGACCACCACAAATTTTACAATAGGATATATTTTATACTCCAACTGAAAAATAAATAAAAGTATAATTTACTATATTATAGTATCCGGTTGAGCTTTGGGTCATAATATAAAATAATAAAAGGTAAAATGTTTATTGAACGTTAATACAACGTATTATATTAAAATCTAGTGTATAAGTGTATAACATGATCGAACTCGTTTATAGCGACGTCGTGACTTGCGTCGTGTGTAATCTTCACGGTAACACTGCTCTTACTCGACTACAATATAATAATATTATACGATGGAATTTGAAACGTTTTAGTAATATGTGAAATTTTAATTGTTTTACAAAATCGGTAAATGTGTGAGCACTCTATTTTACCATAATCTACAACAGCTGCATAGGTATACGTAGCATGCCGCGGCAATGTACCACGTGTTCTTGGTCTTGGCGAAACGTTACACATTTATAGTATATTTATAGTGCCAACATAGGAATATACATTTGCGTATACTGTTATAATGGTATTTTTTTTAATGAAAATCAACAATAGAAACTATGTATATTATATGCAATACGTATTACAATAACTGTCTACAACAAATAACAGTAATATACTTCGATGCTTCGTTTAGTCTCATATATTTTCCTATTAGTCGGATAGACGGCCTGCATTACGCAATAACAAATGTTTCATGTATTTGTGGGTTGTGCACACAAATCAACTGATATATATATATATATAAATTATATACACTGTAAATATAGTAAAAAAAAATACAAGGATAATACTTCAAATATATTATAGATAATGTACTCAGAATATTATTTCTAACAAATATTATATAGAGTTAAATCAAGTTCCGTTTGTCGATGAATAATACAAATATACAGACAATAAGTTAATATTCAAAGATCTTTAAATCAGATATAAGAGACATATCTACTTAATAAATTTAAATTAAATATAAAAAAAAAATTCAACAGTAAAATCTATCTGTGGCTTAATAGCTATCTTGATAATATTATTCTTGTATTGAAAAATAGCATTTAAAACACAAACAGATGTTTGAAGAATTCTTCGTCAAAATTATCCGCTAGAAACAAATATTAAAAAATAAAATACACTTGAATTTTCATTTATTTATTTTTTTATGTATGTTATATACTAGTTTTTTTACGTTTTACATTATTCACAATGGAATTTTTAATATAGTATATATAACTTCTATAGTGGTAAAGTTTTTAATTGATAAATAGTTCCATAAAAACTTTTTAGATTTTTACCACAGTTAGGGACATTTTATAACTTGTTGACATATTTATAATCAATATTGATGTATTAAATATTTAAATGTTTTGAAAAGTTATTTTTTTTTTTTTTTAATAAACAATATAATATGTAATTATTTCTTAGGAAATATTTTAAAATGTTCCTTAGCTATTAAATAATACAGTATTCAATAGCGTTTGTATGATCTTAGTAAATCAAAGTAACAAATAGTTATAATTTGGAATGTTAGAAATAAATAAATTATTGATTTAAAAATACATTATTTTTTTTGTATTACACAAGAATATTTAACTTTTTTGTAATCACCTATTATTTTTATGAATATTTTATATGTAATATCTGAGCATATCCAATTATTCGAAATGTATGAAAATTCTACTTCAGTAAAATATAATAAATGTACATGCAAATTTAAAACATGATTTGTGGAAAATCGGACAGCAAAAATATACATATGTGAGGGTGTGAATATTTTGTTGCGCAGGATTATAAGTATAACATCATGTGTCATACACGATATTGTATTAATAATATATTTATTGCTTAATTTTTTTCAATGCCCATGGGTGAGACAACGTTTACATTACGCTCGTAGCTACGAGTTATTTACGAATATTATGATTGGTGTATACTGCGATAAAATATGACTAACTGCATAATGCACGCTGAATGAAAAATTATGTTTAATCAAAATAATTTGCTACATTTTTGAACATTTCATACAAACTATTTCGCGTAATTTATGTCGACGTACTATGTACTATTGCACAAATATCTGTTTGGTAACAAAAATATAAACATGTACGACCAAAACCTAATTTTAAAAACTTTAATTTTACTAAATTACGCTGTTGATAATATTAAATTATTATTCAACGATCAAATGTATGACAAAAAATATATAATTTGCAAGAAAATAAAAATATTAATTTCGGGACGCTTTTGAACACGAATAACTTGATGTGTTTGATCAATACTCGACAATAATCGACAATAATTCTGTGAGACTGGGAAATATTATTCAATATATTCCAATAGGTATTTAGTATTCAATGTCAGAACTCAATATGAGTGTTTGCGCAAATCACAAAACCCAGAGTAGTACCTTTCAGTGTCCGAATTCAGTTTTTTGTCTTTTAAAAATTATCAATTATTCTTAAAGATTGAGTTGAAATCGATGAATAAGTGATGTTGATAATCATTAAAATGTGATGCTTACCACGGTCATTACTGGTGCGATTGTCTTGTTTGTAACTATTATATATTATTTGTAGGGCTTATTAGGCATATGTTTAATGACATTATATAGGGACTGTTATTGTCAATCATTTAAATTTATAATTTTTTTAAATATTTCAAACCTCAAAATCGACGGGCATTTATATAAAACTACAGGTAACAATATAAGCAATTACACCGATACAATTATTAATGCGAAAGATATTAATTGTAACTATGGCTCCATTGTCAGTAGTTTTATAATATTTTAGTTGGTAAAATAATAGTTTCAAACTTAATATATGTTTTACGATAATTTAAGTTGTTTGTTATGAAATAAAGATGACCTAATAATAATAATATATCCGTCTTCGGTGAAATGTATTTTCTATTTTTCCAAACCACCCGGCCCGTTTAATACACGATGTGTTCGCAACTGTTGCCCGGATCTCCACCATCCGTCACCGGCCGTTTTCTCTGTACCAAGATTATATAATATAATTTAACTTTGGCTTACAGTTAAAATACGCCGCGGAATAATGTCGCTCGGCATTTGTGCATTGCAACAGCGCCGACAAGCTTTTGCCGTTTTACTTAAACGTGCGTTGTTCATTCCGAGGGATTTAAAAAGATTGGAGACGCACACATAAGAGGATCGAAAACTGAATATTATACGTATATATATATATATATATATGTTATATTTAATATGTATATGCACGTGTATAAAGGGGCCGTGGACAACAAAAGCGCCCCCCACACACTCCTCTCCCCCTGAAGTCGTTCATCGCCGACGTTTTTCAACAGTTAAACGAGTAATATCTCGTTAAATTCGTTTAAACGTCTGCACTATACGCATGTACATATATATTATATACGTGGTATTATACTAAGCAAATGTATATGCGTATACCAACGAATACCATTTGCGCTTTTGTTCGACAATGACGGTCAATCAACAGTGTAATTTTCACGAGTCACGCACAGGACTACGCGGGTCTGCCGAAATACCGTCGGTAAGTATACATATATGAGAGGGTGGGCGTCGATAAGAGCGCTGCAAGGAGAGGGCTGCAGGTGGCGGCGACGGCGGTTACGCATATTATAATAATATAGTATAGCTGATATACCTAGTTGGTATAATGTACACCACACAGTGGGATGAAATGTAATTTAGCTTCCATAAATTCATAACTCTTAAATTGTTATTTATTGCATTCTCTAAGTGCTCACAGTTTATGTCTTAGAGACTGCTGAAACCAAGTTTTGTAATTAACCCCTTCATTTAGGAGCCACTATAGCGGCTAATAGGTGGTGAATATTTAAATTTAGCAATTTTTTTTATTTTATATAAACATTATGTATATAATATCTATATATAAAATACTAAATAATTTGGCCGACGGGGAAAAAAATATAATTTTAATATTTACGTACACTCGAAATGAAATCATAAAATATTTTCATTGTACATTATTTTTATTTTATTAAATTAAATACCTAATATAATAACATTTTGAAATGTATTTGAAAATATTCGAATGTTCTACTTTGAATTTGACATATAGGGATCTGAAGATGCAAAGAGTTGATGTATATTAGGTACAAGGTCCTCCTTCAATCTTGTATTCTTCCTATAGCATAGTTATATTGTGTGTATTATATTTCTAATCCTGTGTGCCGTATATAGTCGTATTACGTACCGTGATTTCTCGTATTATTCACCGTCCCGTTCCGTTTCAGATAATATAATGTTGTTAAATATTCGCTTTTGGTGAAAATTTCGGAGAAATAGACGGGAGGGAGAAATGGGGAACGGAAAAAAAAAAATAACAAGAAAAAAAGGTTAGGTTAATGGCATTCCACCACGTGTATAGGACGCTGTGTATGTGTTAAACATATACGCATTAAACGTAGCCGGTCGACGAGTTGACAGTTCGCGTAGAAATGGCGTTGTGGAATCAACAACAGCCGCCACGTCTCTATATTTCCGGACATATTTATGGGGTACACGCGACGCGCGATCATTAAAAATCAGACCCTTTCGTTTCCACCCTCACACGCCCCCTCCATGCCCATCACGACCGTTTTTCCTAGGCTTTTTTTTCTTTTTTTTCCACATTTCTATATATATATATGTATACTCTCGATCCCTGCCAGTTCTCCGCTTCACCACCCGAGACTTATACACGCTGATGCAATATAAACAACGACCGTTATTTATATCATTATTACGTTCGGATGAGTATAATAATATGTAGTGGAGTTGTACGCTCGGGTGTGCGTGCATGCGCGTGTACGTGCAAAAACAAGAAGAGACGTGTATATTTTATAAAAATATTACCCACATGTGCGTTTTCACGTACTATATAGTGGCGGTTGGGGCTCTACCGTACGTACGAGTAGTGGAGGTGTGTGTAGAGAGGTGTTTGGCGCGCGCGAGTACAATATAAGTGGAGACAAAAGCACTACTACCACTGCTACGATACTATACTACTGTTACTATCACTACTAATACTGTCACTACTATAAATGTATTGTATATATGTGGATGTGTGTGTGTGTCTAGGTAAGGACTTTAAGTACGTATATTCGCGATCTTCTTCCCGTTATGTGGTAGTAACAACGCGGTGGAAAAGGGCTGCCGACGTTGTCAAAAACATGCTCGGGCTGAATAAAACAGATGGTCGTAATAATCTCCGAGAGATACATAAAACACGTTTTTATGTACATCGACTGCTGTCGCTGCAACAACAATAATAATAATAATAATAATAATAATAACACGCATGTATGCGTACTACTACACCATTTGTTCAGAACATAGTAATACTATATACATCTAGAATAAATAATACATATTATTAGACTAATGTATCAAAACAATTGTTTTTCGTACTCATGTCCTGCAGTATCTACAGACATCGAACTACATGCATGTATGTACAAAATTCTTTTTTCGATCGTTTCTGTTCAGCGTTTGAAATATAATACCATCAAACTTTTATGATGTTAATACGGCTCCATTTGAATGGAAATGTTAATTTTTTACTTCCTATATAATTACTTATATGATTGCACATTTTGTAGTTATATAGTCACCTGACATTAGACATGGCTACGTTTATTGTAATAATATGAATCAAAACAGTGGATCGGGTACCATCAGCAGGATTATTGTAGACACAATCTACATAACGCTTTTGCGGAAACAATTTTTTTTTTACATTTTCTAAACATACTATTTAACTGTCACATCTCTAGCAAAAGTATAATCTGATACCGGATGTCGTTTATTCGTTCCGTGTACCAATAGTTACAACGCATTATATTATGGAGCTTTCGATATTTGCCCGACTCTAAACAGTACGTATAGATAATAGGTAGTCCGAATAATTATCGCACCGTGTTTGTCATCTTCGTTCAGTCACCGCCACGCGCAAACGAATTTTATTTCACGTTTTCGCAATTATTCGTGGGGACGTGTGTTGTCGTCATCGTCGTTATAGCCACCATGATCTTTGTACGGGAAGGGGGGCATTGTTACGATTCGCAGAACACGCAGAACATGGATTTTTACGGGTTGATTCCGGAGCAGCAGAGTGAATGACATAAGTGCTATTCGAATTCCCCGTGGCGGAAATACACGCCACCCGCAACGCACAATGTCATAACAATAATGTAGGTACCCGCAGATTTCTGCGAGTGTGGTCATAAACAATGTTTGAAAAAAGGACCGGTGTTTTTATTTCATATACATATATAATATGTTCATAAATTGTAATTTTTTTTCCAGGCCAATCCCGATAAACTTTAAATGCGTACCTACACAATACGAGTGTTTTAAACGCGAACAAATAAACGTAAAACGTTACGAATCTGACGAAAAATCATTTATATTTTTACGCGTTTTGCTGTTAAAAATAAAAATAAAAAACCTGTGATAATCTGAATTCCTAGATCGGGTGAGATACAAGAATGAATGATATTGATGTGTTGGTCTGTTAAACGTAAAATTAATGTACATACCAATGTCCATTGCTCTTAAAAAAAAACAATTCTGAGAGAAAGGTGAATTAATTTGTACTTCTAAAAATGGTTGATATAGCAGTAGAACTAAATTTTCATTACAAGGTTGGTAGAACTTTTAGAGTTCTAACTTTTGCAAAAAAAAAAAATTCACAAATAATGATATATCCTTAAAATTATAATGCATTTAAGCACTTAGTAGATGTTTAGGGTCGTTATGATTAAACGATATCATTAATATAATATTTCTTGGACAATAACCATAAAACTATTACCATAAAACTAAAATTTGTTAAAATACACGAACTCATAAACACTCTCTAGTGTTTGTAAAGCTTTCTGTGGATTTTAGATACAAAAATAAGCGACGTGTGAGCTAATATATTTTTTTGACGTTCATCTTAAATGGAAAAAATATAAATATAATTAAGAAGAAGATATATATACAACATATAACATATATATTTATAAATAGTATATGCTGTATTATTATGAGTAACACTTAAAATGTTATGTATATAAACCAGATAAATTGAAATCGTTCGACTGAAAAGTTAATTTTACAACATTTAAACGTAAATAAAATCTTTGAACTCGTTTTAAATAAATTCACGTGATACCTTATTTGAATTGAACTCGATGAAATCGTCGTGAAATTTGCAACGTTCTTATAAATAATATTACTTTAAATCGAATCATGCCGCTAATAAATGAAAAGTAGAAGCAAATAAAAAAATAAATATAAACTTACAACAATTTACAATAAATAAACTGTTTTTTCATGAATTATTTATTTAGTTTCGAAATACTTCGTTGCAATTTGTGTTTTTGTAAATTTTATAACCATACAACTAACATATTTTTATCTTAATATTAAATAACTCTACTTATTAAATCTTTAAATATGATTAAAATGTTTATTCTGCTATATACTATAACAATATTGTATGTGCTCCAGCCGCTATATTTACTTCAAAACGGGAAACTAGGATCTTAGAAATATGCTCTGAAGAAGTCTCGAAACGAGTAATAATTAAAAACAAACAATTATTTTTATATGCATAAAAATAAAATACGAAAAATAATTGTGAAAATTAAAATATAACTTATTACTCACAAGCTGCACTATAAAGGCCAACATTAATAACTTTCTTATTCAGACATAAAATGTCCTTTTTGTTATTAAAAATTATGTATTCTAATACCATCTCGTAAAATATTAAGTTTATATTTTTTTTCTAAATGAAAATAAATTTAAGGTTATTAGGAACAATTTAATATTAATTGTTTACTTTTTACTTTTATTAAACAATAAACTAAAACGTTTTACAATGTCTTTAAATTAATATCATTTTTTTTAATTTAGAGTAACTTGAAAAATTGAACTTTTAGCTATTAACTATAAGTAAGTTTGTTGAATTAAAGTATTATGTAATAAAAATCATGATGAAAATCACAAAATTTATTTTAAAATAATAAAGAAAATTGCATTTTTTTATTTTTATTTTACTTTTTTCTTTATAACATAAACCTATACAATTATAAAATAAAATAAAATGTTATACAAATAATCAAATTATTTTAAATTATTCCCATATATCACGTAGTTAATTAAATTATTATTTTTTTTTTTGTTAGGGAGATTTTGGCATCGTGGCCATTATATCTCAACGATTGATTCTTATGAAGACTCAATTACGTGTTATAGTTTGGGAGAGGGTGGTAGCGGTATCTTCTCACCGGACGGCTGTGCCGCCCGGATTCGAACCGGTGACCGTACGATTACGCACAGCCGCCTTATGCCGCTAGGCTATGACAGTACTTCAATTAAATTATTATGGATAGAAGTTTTGGTAATTCAACATCAACAGATGATCTTAAGATTAAAATGTCTGCAGTACCGGATTCTGTAAGACTATTATAACCTTAAACAGTTTTATTCTAACAAAATGTTGTCAATATAGTCGGTAGATTGATAATATTTCACACTTAATTAGATATAAATAGAGGGTTCTGGGCCACCATCCCCGCAGCCCACCATCCGACCATACTACCATTCCACATTTTTTCTATAAATATTGAGGAGGGGGTAAAATATAGATAGGTTAGGTGATCGAACCGGCTGCAGAAATAAAAACGGTGGCTGGTGGCTGTAGACTGGTGGCCCAGAAATCAGAATCCCCTATTTCTATCTACTCACCTAAGTTACTTTTAAATCCTTATATAATAATAATAATGTATAATATCATATTATTATCACTAAAATTTCAAAAATATATGTATATGTTACGCCGAATTCATTAAATTGCCGGTTACATGAAATCAGCAACGCTATTGCCGATAACGTGAAATCGGCAACTATGCCACCAAATTAACAAAATCGGCAAATTTTGATTGCTAATTTTATGAAATAGGCACAATTTTTTCTGCCGAATGCATGAATTCGGTAACACATTACAAATAGTGATACCTATATAAATATCCAAAATTGCACGCGTGTTCATTATTGACATTACCAAGCCATTATCTTTATTCCCTATGACGATAATACGATGCCATCATATGGGTAAGTACAAACATTTTATCTTAGTTTGTATTGCTTTGATAACATAATAAACACATGGCTGGATTGGAACAGTTTGGCTGCTACAAAGTATTGTTCTCTGACTACTGCAGACGTCCAAAATTTAAAAAATGAATATTCTTTACGGAAACTAGTTTGATTAGAGTCAGTTGGGACCAGAGAAGCATATTGACGTTGTACTTGCCGTATGAATTGCACATCAAAAAAGTGTACATATAGGAAAAATAACATGATTCAGCGTGCCACCCTGGCCATAGTTGCCAAAACTTATAAATATATAACTAAACATATTAATACAATTTCATAACTTTCAATTTTTAGATTCTGAACGAAGTGATGGAATCTATTGGTTTTCCAATGATGTGTGTTTTTTTTTTTTTTATTTATTTTTGTATCTGATGAAACCTTTTTTGGCAGTAAAAATGCTTCGATTTGCTTAAAGCAGCAACTTTTCTGAAAGAAAAGGGAATGTAGATGGTACTTGGGCAAGTCAAGAATCCATCTTTTTCAATACTTTTTAAAAACTTCGAAAAAAACAATAAGAAAATTACGAAAAAATAGAAAATTTAACACAAAATCACGTTTTGACAAAATACAATTTTTTAAAATGTTCTAACTCAAGAACAAAAATCCGCAAACACTTGAAATTTTTACCAAATATTTATATTGACTATTTCTATACGTGGTTATGTTTTCAAAGTATTTTGACAAATTTTGACATATTTATGGACAATTTAAATTTTTGATTTTTGTAAAAAAAATTTTTTTAAACATCTATGAAATTGAATTGGCTGGCCAAAAACTCTTGAAAATTTAACACAAAGTTTATAACAAGTTTAACTTATCGTAACTAAAAAATATTGGGGATCGTTTCACTTAAATTTTTTTTATAAGCCCATAAAGCTCAAATTTGTAAAAAATGTGTCAAAATCACGATAATTTGCAAGTAATTTTGTTGATAAAAATTCATAAAATTTTTCCTGTTGATAACTAAGGTTCAAAATTTTAACACTAGAATATCCATAAGCTACTCTTCAAAAATTTTTAAAAAAATTTCTACCGGACTTAAAGGAAAAAATTTTTTGACTGTTTGAAATTTAAATTTTTGACGAAATTGCATAAAATAGCCATTTATCTTCAAACGATTTTAAATATTTGTTATAATTCAAAAAATATAAATCGCAGAAACTTGAAATGTTTACCAGTTATTAGGATTGGCATTTCCTTTGTGTCGTATTTTTTTTCAAAATATTATATTGATTTTTGAGTCACTTATAGGCATTTTAAATATTCAAATTTTTTACATTTTTTTTTTTTTTATTATCGGTGATAAAAAAAAATTGACTTTTATAAAATACTTATAAATTTAATAGAAGATTGCGCACAAGTAGTTTTTATTGTCATTCAAAAATTTTTAAAATCTATAGGCACAATTTTTTTATAAGAGTTTGAACAGCGAATATTGACATAAAATTACATGTAAAATATAATACAATATATAAAATTCTAGACCGACAAATAATATTGGTTTTTGAAATTTACCCTAACTAAAAAACGAAAAATCGTCACAACTTGAAATTTTCACCAAATCTTTATATTGGCATACTCTATACATAGTTAAGGTTTCGAAGTATTTTGACATATTTAAACATATTTGACATATTTTGACTTATTTATAGACAATTTAAATTTTCGATTTTTGTAATTTTTTTTTTTTTTATAAAATATCTATAAAATTTATTTGGCTGTCCGAAAACTTTTAAAAATTTAATACAAGATTTAATATAAGTTATACTAATTGTAACTAAAAAATATCAGAGATTGTTTCACTCAATTTTTTTTAAAAAGCCCATACATTTAAAATTTGTATTAAGTATGTTAAAATTGCAATAATTTGCAAGTTATTTTGTAGTTGAAAATTCATAAAATTTTTTCTGTCTATAACTAAGATTCAAAATTATAACATTATCCATAAGCTATACTCTTCATAAATCTATAAAAAAAAGTTCTACCGGACTTAAAGGAAAAAATATTATGACTGTTTGAAATTTAAATTTCTACGAAATTGTATTATAATTCAAATTAAATATAAAATACTATATTATTATATACTCATTTTAGACAAACATATTAACTCCGTTCAGAATCATTATTCGTATACAATGATATCTATCATTAAATTCAAATTTAACAAATCCATTGTAATAATGACCTATCTTATAAACGAGGTGCACTCCACCCCCAACTGTACGGTGAAGGGAGGCCCATCCGTTTTTTCTGTTTATACTTAAGGTCCAAAATTTTAACACTAGGTTGTCCATAAGCTAATCTTCAAAAATATATATTAAAAAAATTCTACCGGACTTAAAAGAAAAAAAATTATGACTGCTTGAAATTTAAATTTTTTCGAAATTGCATTATAATTCAATTTAAATATAAAAATAAAATACTATATTATTATATACACATTTTAGACAAACATATTAACTCCGTTGAGAATCATTATTTGTATACAATGATATCTATCATTGCATTTAAATTTAACAAATTCATTGTAATAATGACCTATTCTATAAACGAGATGCACTCCACCCCCAACTGTACAGCAAAACGAGGCCCATCCGTTTTTTTTTTTTATTTAGCATCTATATTTTTTATTTAATTGTTCTGACCAAAATAATGTATCTGTTCGATGGATATTTTTACTGAATCCTTTTACTTTGAATTAGTATTTTTTAATAATCGTATACTCATTTAGAGCATATTTAAACAAAAATTTTAATCACATTTTCGATAATAATATTTAAAATCACTTTGTTTTAGCTCGTAAAATGGTTACTTAAAATTCATAAGCCGTTCAAAGACGCAAAACGCGTGTAAAAAAAAAAGAACGCAAAATTACGACAAATATTAATTTATTGCTATTATTTTTTGAATAATTTGAATATTTAACAGCACAACTATAACATTTTATATATAATGTTCACTAAAAAATGTACATGAAATCGATATTTTTCTTTCGAGAATTCGTCATTACATAATATTATTATCAAACGAATATACAACAATAAATAACATACATACAAATATATAAATATATATATATATATATATATATATATATATATATATATAATATTATGTAAGTTTAATGATATAGCTATTTTTTGATATCGATTTCGCGTTTTATTTGTTTGGAACCTTAATGTGTTGTTTTCGGGAACGCCACTGCAGCGAATACTGTTATCGAGTCGGACGGAAAAACTATACCCGCGGAGAAAATGTCCACCATAATGCCTTTATTATCCATGTCAAGAAAACGCTATTAACGACGAGAGTCGGAGGGAAATGCGCCGGGGCAGTTAATGGTTGAAGTACTTCGCGAGGTATCGATTTCCATAGGCACGTGAAGGCTTCCGGCTATGGCAGTCCCGTGATTTTTACATTACGGTGAATCTGATCAGTCCGACGTTTTTTCACATATGTTTCCACGTAATTTTCGCGAAGTCATTTGCAGCATAATATATTAAAATGTTATAGGATCTATTACAATATTGAGTTGATTAACCGTCATATTAACTTCTTGAATATGTCTCCAGGGTCGCTTGATTTAAGTGGAGAAAACACCTAGAATTTTCGGTCCTGGAAATGTGTTATTAATAGCATAAATTGTTTACCAACTGCATTCTCTGAGTCAATTACAAATAAAGTTGAACATAATTTAGATATTATTAATTTATTAATTTACAGATGATATAATGTTGGATTTAATTATGTGGTATAAATCAAATTTTCCGTCGTTATTTTTAATTGTTAATAATTTTCGTTATCGTAGCCTATGAAAATCTTAAAACCTTCCTTTACGATGTGTATATATATATATATATATTTTTCTTTTTTCTTTTTATTTACGCGCCTGATGGTGCAGTTCACTGTCCAGACATACATCCGACGGGCAGCCATTCATGACTTTCGACGTCGAGGACCGTTGAAATATATATACATACATTATTTTCAAACGAATTTCACAATAACGTGTACTTACCGAGATTTCCTAATCACAATAGGAAACTCCACCGGAGGAGAAAAATAAAAAGTATATATATTTATTATACATTTATATGTTAAACAATAAACATAATAAAATGCCAATAATATTGAATTTGTATAGCGTGCTTATTCGTCAGATGTAACTGTTAAAATAACAAACAGTGAAGTGGTTTATTTCCAATACGCGAATTCATTGAATATTTACGAAAAACGTTTTAGATGTGTTCTTTTTGGTAGCTTGCAACAACAAAACCTGATACTCGTAGTCAGGCGTAAATCATAAGTAACGCGTACTTACCGAGATTTTCTAATCACAACAAGAAACTCCACCGGGGGAGGAAAATAAAAATAAAAATATTTATTTAAACGGCCTTGGTTACAGCGATTTTACCCCGTTCAACGGATTTTAATCAATCGATCTTCTACTCGTTACCTCGTTGAAATTGGACGAAACACTGTTTTTAAATAAGTATATAGGAATGTTATACACACCCTTACTTAGTATGGATGGATATAATTTTTTCCATTAAAATCACGAGTTATATTGATATTGATCGAAATCAAGGTAAATTGATCTTTGTCACGGAACGATCAACTGCAGACCGACCGAAGAAAACAAATGAAGATCGTTATGCATGTATATGAACACATTATACACTTAAATGTGTATCAAAGGAATTTCTAGGCTCCTAAGAGTCCTAAGACGTTTGAATAAAAGCGAATCACGCATAGAATACTTTTCCACTCTTGATATGAGATAATTCTGCGTTTCTTATTTTTCTAAAATCCTACTTTTATCTACGAATAACGTGTATAAAATCGTTGAATCATAAAATACTCATATTTACGGTCTCGTTAAAAATATTGTTGTAAAGAGACGGCTACTTAAGTACTGGTCCTAATCATTTTTAATCGTATCTTGTAAATACACGTCTCTTCGGCAGCAGTGTTTGGACTTGAGATCTAGGAATTTGGGAGGAATATCCAAAGAAATTCTTAGTGACCTTCTAGAACGTTCGGTTAACCACCGAAATTAAAAAACAAAATCGAGTCACTAAACTTACGTTCAATGACATTACTTTCGGTTTTATTTAATGGCCCAAAGGATGACTTATGAATTCCTAGATGTATCTTATTTGTTTTGTATTTTCATGGTATGGTACGCCAATACAGTAGTAATTAATATATATTATATTATTCCATCTGAAAATAATTTAAATTTATTTTTGTGTTCAGCTATAAACCGAAATACTAAATAAATATCCTACATAATACACATGTATATTTCTAAAACTGATTATAAGTAAAGTTCACACGCAAGAAAAAATGTAAACTATTATATTCCATACCCGCAAATTACACAGTAAATATAATAAAGGTTTAAATATATTTCACCAACCCAAAAAAGGAACAGACCTTCTCCTCGCGGTATTATATATTATTATATACATATACTCGTACACTGCGTGCGAGACGTTGAAATTCACTTGAACGCTTTTTTTCTTTTCCTTTTATTTTTTTATTTATTTATTTTTTTTTGTTGCAAAAATCTCTATAACCGACCGCTATACATGTTCTATTGAAACGTTTGGCAGGATTAATACTAGTAACTGGAAAAAAAAAGTAACAAAATCTCTCGGCAATAGAATTTTCTCTTAGACTTTACCAGTCTTGTGTTGTCGGGTCAAGATTTTCTTACTCCTTTTATGATTATTTTTTTTTTATATATATATCTGCTTATACAATATTCCAAAGGACCAAAACTTTGAGAATAGAATACATTAAATAAATCGAATACCATTATTTTTTAAATTTTCAAAAATCTATTGCACGAATTCAAACAATTTCTTAAAAAACTATAATATTATATTAAGTTGATTTATATCAGTATTCTTAATTTATAAAATAATTAAATATTTGTAAATTATCAAAGATTCAGACAATAGTCATGTTACTTTTCTTAGATACAAAATGTTAACGTATAAGAAGTTATTATTTATGATTTGAACTCTTATTCAGACAATAAATGTCTAGCTGTTTACTTTAAAATCGAATTATTCAATATAGTTGCGATAGTGGAAAAAATGAATACTGTTTCAAAATATAAAGTAATGATGTCACTACGTTCAAAACGAATAACCAGAATATTTTAGTCATAAAAGCTAACCAATATTTTCTTTTCATACATAGCTATAATAATGCTTTTGGTTCCGTTTATCATTTTTACCGTTTTCTTATCACTTCTTCGTTGAGTGTTACAATTTCAAACAGTTTTGTTCCTTTTGAAAAATTAGCTATTTTATTTTTTTTTCTATTTTCATATTTCTCATTCAACACATGATGCCTGTGGAAATGGAAACAATGAATGGTAAAATCTATAAGTCTTGCACTCGTAAAATTGCGTACCTTGAAGCGTTAATCTTTTCAAAAGCATTTCTCCTTTACTCTTTTCATACCGGCACTACTCGCGTTTTAGTGGTTCCAGTGTCAAGGAGCCACCTGAAACTAGCAATCCTTTGATGCAATTCTAAAGGCCAAAGAAACAACACTCGACTCTACTATAAAGGCCTTGTATTTTACGCCCCTTTATACTTGTAACCACTTGTTTCCTAATTGCCGTGTTCACCGGGGTCCCGCTACAATAAGTTGTAATATATTATTTAATTACGATTCACAAAACGATATACCCGTTTCACGTGTCACTAGATTTATCCAATTTAAAGAAATCAACAGTCAGAGCAGTGTGAAACATTTATATAATACGAGCTGATCACAATATCACAACTATCACATGGTTTTTGAAATTATATAAATAGTTACTAAATATTTAAATTTCAGTACAAATGTTACTAGAATTTTAACATACGGGATATATTTGAGATAGTAGACATTAGTTTACTATTTTCATCAAAAAAATAATGTAAAATTGAATAAATTAAATGGGATTTAAAACAAAACATTTAGCTGTTTTACTATTATTTATTAATTATTTAAATTTTTTATAATCAATTTAACTTATTTTCGCTGACAATTTATAATTGTTTAGAGAAATAGATTTCCCTAATAATACATTTATACTACAAAAAAGTTCAATAGTTTACAAATTATATATAAATTGTTTTATCTGATTAATGTAAAGTAAATTACCATTAAATATCGAAAAATGTAAAATTATATTTTTTTTTAGATTTTGGATTTCACTTACAGTTTTATCACATCAATACCTAACTCTTATTTGATACATGTTAATGATATAAATAATTTTAACTTATTACAATACAGTTAGGAAATCATCGATAATTTTAGGTTTTATGATCAGAAATTATAAAGACTTTACTTATCATGTTGTTTTTAATATATTGTATTTTTCTTTAGTTCGAGCGAAATTATAGAGTACAACACTATAGTTCGATTACCATACTTAAAATGTCAAATTCAATGTTTAGATAGTGTTCAAAATGGTTTTTATTTTTGAATAAATTCGATTTATAATCTTTAAATATAACCTAATTTAGGTGTAATATTCTTCTTATCAACCATTATTAAATTTGTTTGGTATTGTTGGTTTATTCGAACAACAAGTATGAAATTTTTATTTAAGCTCGTTAATGGTTTTCTTAACTGTCTTGAAATTCTAGGTTTTTTCAATTTTAATGTCCCACAATGTAAAACTAGGTTTTTTATATCTATTGGCATCTATAAAAAATTATGCTTTATCTTCTTCTATAAATATGATCATGTTAATAGCTAATGAACTAGGATTTTAATTCCATTGAATATTTGAATAACTATATAAACAAAACTGTTTGTTTTTAAATATTTATGTTATTATATTATCATTGTACATTTATATTGAACTATGAATTGTAAATTACTGTAATTGAATCAAAAACAAAAGTTATGGGCGGTAACTGTATAGGGAATCAAATACATTGTGAGAAATACCTTAAATACCTCTTATAAAGGTTCTAACAACGCATGTTAGCTAGAAATATAAGATACGATGACCACGTGCGGAAACGTTAGATACACCCGCGATGAAAACTACAACTACTAGATAATTTTAAACAAATGATGTTAATGGTATATACTTGAGACATTATCTCGGGACGTAGCATAGTAATATACGTATTTATACGAGTTTTATTTTATTACACACGACTCGGAAAGACGCTGTTGCCACCGACAGAAGTGACTGTTAAAATCGAAACATAAACGAATCCCTGGTTTTAACATTTAATTAATCCGTACAATATCTCGCTATAGGACGTGGAAATATCTCGTAAAGTTTCCGTCATCGCAGCTGGTTTTCACCATGCGTAAAAGAGTCACGATAATGTATTCGAAGTGTTTAAACAAGGAAAGTATTAAGATTCACAGATATTTCCATTCGTGTTTCGTTATTGCACTATTGGCAGTCACACCAGTGTACTGTCGGTGATGCCTAATGGCCCAGACATCCCGTGGTCAACATTTTATTCAAGGAGAAACGAAAGGTCTAAAAAATGGCATTCTCTCCACTCGAAACAAAAAATTTCTACAATAGTAAATAATTTCTAATATACATTTAAAACAAAAAAAAATCCTTAATTTCAATAACCTTATAAACTAGGAGTAGTATAATTGACAATTTAATATGTATAAAGAACTATACGATTCATGAGAGGGTACAAAAAAATAACTGGGGTATACATACATAGAGAACCCATGGAGCCTTCCCACTAGATATGTTATACGTATAGACATGACACATTATCCCACGAACGTGCGTGCGTTATTTTTATAATAATGACATAATAATAATAGTATTAAACATACAGCGTTTTGAAAAATGCATCACGATTAAGCACGGTGTGATTAACGTTTGCGTGCTCGCGTACACCAGTCTCTTTTTTATTCTTTTTTTTTCACGTCCGTACATGTATTAGATTTCGCTTCGTTATTCAAACGACATTCCACTCGAAAAATCACGGGACATTTTTCAAATTATCGGAAAATATCTCCGCAAAATTAAACCCATATGGATTTTTTTTCGTGACCGATAGACCGTGTCATTAACTTGCGGAGAGCATTGCTTACGAGTTTTCTCTCTCTCTCTCTCTGTTCCTTTTTCTTTCATTCTTCCTCTTTCTACCACGTGCTCCTAGTCCTACCTGTCCGTAACTGGCCATAATATACTTGTTGACGCATAGACATGTGCATGTGTGTGACACATTTTTTCCTTGTCCGCACAACAACTTTATATCCGAATTCTCGTATAACTACTACCGTAGGGTGCGGTGGTATTCCGTTCACGCCCTACGAAATTGGCTCTAAACATAGGTATACGGTTACTTGGCAAAACTTCAATTGCTTCCCCCGTGTCTCCTACCATTCTTGGTCTATACGAATATCCTTATCTCGTTGGGAGTGCGCTCGCTTCACTCGATTGTCTATGGCATCGGGCCACCACCTCTTTTGTTCTTTATAACTCTAGAACAAAATTATTCGATCCACATGAGTCTGTATCGTGGTCTCTCTTTGTCTCTTATTTTCTTTATTTCTATTTTTTTTTTTTTAATTTTACCACATTAAAACTTTTTGAACGTGATATTAAATTTTTAGGGGAAAAAAACAATGGCAAAAACTTAAAAGTACTCTAAAAATCTTACAAAACTCTTAAACGACTGTAAAAATAATTTTTTAACTTCACATTGGTATAATGAAATACACTATAAACAAATATACACGCTATGTTCTAAGCAATATATTTTGTGCCCGTACACATATTTTATTCCAATGCGTCTATAAATTCTGCTCGTTCGGTTTTCGACATTTATTTTTTCACGTGTTGTTTTGATGAGTACATTGCACTATGTTCGAGCACATAGCATGTTTTAATGATTTTAGAATTGCGCAAAATATATATATATATATATTATTATAATTTAAAAATATAAATACGTTATTAGTATATTTCATTAATTTCATTTCATCCCCTGATTTTAAATTTAAATGCATTTTTTTGAAATGTAACTTTGAACATTATAATATCTAAAACTAGTTTTTATTTATTTTACTTAATAGTACACTAATATCCTTGTTATTTTAAGTGTTTCTATATACAATACACTATAGTTGCTACAAATTATGATCAACTTATAGTTCAAAAAATAAATAAATAATATAAAATAACTATATACATAAAATGAATATTATGTTCTTTCGACAAAATTATTTTGTATTTTATCATTTATAATGAACAATTCTGTGTTATTGTAAAAATACTAAAGATAATGGTAATTGAAAATTTTATATTGCCGTTATTTTGTGTTTGCAAAATCTAAAATTGAAATCCCTTAGATTAATTATTAATACTTAATAATAATATATTATTACATTCGATTTGGTAAAATGTTGTTTTTCCTTATCTCAGGTAAGATAAACTACACATTTAGTAAATTTCTTCCAATTATATCAAGTTGATAAACAAAATAAACGTTTTCCATCAAAAAAATAAGGTGAGTATTTTTATAAAAAAAAAACACTGAAGATTCATTATTTTTGGATTGCAGATTTCTTCAAACTCAGTAATTTTGAGAATACATTTTAGTCAACTTTACCGCATTACTTAATACATTGAAAATGATTAATATAGGTAAACGCATTACAAAAATTATGAATTATTATTTGCTATAAACAACCAATAAAACATTGGCAAATAAGTATTAATAATACGTTGTGTTGCCTGTAGAAATTTATTTCAATTTGCTACGTCTTTATTATCACATTTCTCCCGTAAATACATTTTAAACTTTTTTTTTTTTTAGTCAAACATGATTTCCAAGAAGAAGGAAAATGATTCTTGCCTCCTCCTATGTATAGTACCTACATAGTATGTAATATAAATACGTTGGTATGCATTTGAGTATAAAATATATACGATTATTTTTATGAAATATATAGTTTTGCAGTGTTTATTTGTGCACAATTGAGTTTAAATTTAAATAAATACCAGCTTGATTGTATTTTTGGCAAACTATATTATATTAAATTTTCAATAGGAAAATATTTTCCTTTCTTTTACGGGTAAAACATTATTAAGAATATAACGACGTGCGTGATAATAGAGACGATCACCCCTAAAATGAAGCCGACGGATGTTGAACTTACAGTACATGAGCTCGAATTACATATTCTACTATTTATTGCATTAATTGCAAGTTCTTCGAAATGAGTAATTTACACATGCAGAACTCAGTTCAACTACTACAACTATTTTATATCACAATAAGATCTTCAAATACATTTTCATAACATGTTTGATTTTTTCTTGACATTCAAATGTAAATGAGAGGTAATATTCTCAAGTTAATTTTTTCTACCAGATCATGAATTGGAGTTAGTAAATAATTTACGTATATTATCCAAAATGTAGCCCAAAATAAGCTATTAATTTCAAATTTAGTTGAAAAAAATCAATATTATATGGTTTTGTATTTTAGACACACGTAATAAAAACACCTCTTCAAAATAATTATTTCGGAGACTGCCAGGAATAATAATATTATGTTCTCCTAAATATATTTTTACACCTAAAGTGTAACTGGTTCAGCGGGTACAGATATTTTTTTTATTCCACGTGTAACTACTATTTTTCGTGCAGCCTCAGGACGAGGTAAATAATATCGTCAGTATGGTATTTTACAGATTACTTTCGATAATATTTGCGAAGACTTATCACGTGTCGAATGAGCTATTATTTTTTTAAATTTTCTCAAAAATCTTCAACTGTTACTTCCTATATATGTACGCAACATAATCATATGGATATTGTGTACATAAATACAACCAAACGCATAGTTGTGATGTAACAATGTTCGTTTTCGCTTAACTTTCTTCACGCTTCCAATTTTGTACCTAACAAATTCTGAGCATTTAATGAATTCTACATAACCATGTGTAAATATATTTTTTATTATGTGACGTGACTAGCTCCATTATGTGAGACTATAAAATACGACTAAAACTAACCGGGGAAGTACTGATTTTAATTTTTACGGGTATTACCTTTATAAAAGCAACGATATAATACAATGCAACAGCTGCAGTGGAATAATAGTATAACACATTGGTATTATTCGTTCCAAATAATTGCTTTGATACAGATAGATTATACGTGATTATATATTACAGGTACACAGAAAATTTGATATAATAATAGATAGGCTATTGGCACCATTCCTATTTTAGCATAATAAGGGGTCGTCTGCCGGAATGGGGATGAGAGAAATAATGCTTTCTCACTAATCCAACGGGGAGTAATCAGCAATCATATTTATAATAATAATAGATACAAATACGGAAGACCCTTCTGTAACCTCAATTTTTTTTTTTTTAATGTTTATTTCAGTTTTATTCAGGCTTTCATGACCTATCAATTACAATATATGGATAATATTATAATGTACCAACTTTTATCGTTGTTCAATACTTCTAGATCGATATAGGCATGGGAATAATACAATTTAATTGCCTTTGTGGAAAATTAATCATACAAACGTATTCCACTATTGGCCGTTGGCTTGCACTGTCGCGTCCTTGTCTCCAATAATTTTTATAATTATACCGTGATCACGTAAAATAATGCTTAATTTACCGTGCGTCAGAACAATTGACACTTGATTTGATAATAATTTTGACATGGACATTTCTATATTAATCTCGACCGTCCATTACGATTTCCTATGAAATATTAAAATGCGCTTTTGATATGATATTTATGAATGTATCAAACACTTGAATGTTTTAATTATTTAATGTTTGCACTCAAATAACTGCACTTTTATTTTCAATATTATTTTTCCTCGATAGATTTAATCGTATATCTTAGATAAGTAAATTAATGATAGTAGTGCCCGTATTGAATAAATATAAAATGGAATAAATAATGCTGTTAATATATTATTGTATAATTATCTTATTATTTTTCACAGTAGCACTAGCTGAGACATAAACATAATACTATTTACGACATAAATTTTTTCTTTATTTCCTTTGACCTTGCTACTTACTACACCTAAATATTTTGTATACGGTATAATATTAATCATAATGAGTTGCGTTATGCTGGGAATTAAATTATAAATTAATAATGAAATCGATGACGAAAAATTAAGACGGGAATTGAAAAGATGATTAACATAAGAGGAAGAGTAACTTTTTGAATGGATACATATTATCTATATTCTCTTATATGAACGCTATTATTTGATCTTTTCCAGTAATAAAATTTATCAAAGTATTTTGTTTTCTACGTTTTGGCAGTAGTAAATAATATTCATAAAATAATGTTTATATGTATACTTTAGAGTATGTAACAATATATTGTATTATATATGTTTAGGTAGTAACTATAAGTACAATATAAAAAAAAAAATATATGACAATTGTATGATATTATGTAACACGTACACAATATTTGGATAACAAGTATACAATTTTTAAGAAATTCATTTTGTTTTCGTCGTTTTCCGAGATTATATAATATTATTGTGTAATGTTTCGCATGTCAATGTTTTATAACACACACACTTGTGCGCACGCCTTCGAGTTATGCAAAAGTGGTACGAAGCTCGGCAGGCAGAGATAAGGGGGAGCTGTTTTGATATCATGCGTCGTATGAAAAAGCAAAATTAGTCTAGCCCAAGGGTGTGCACGACGCTCATCCACACTAAATATTCCGGCCGCCGACAGATAGTCTTATAGTGTACATTATTTGCCGCCGCTGTTGTTGTGAGAACAAGCCATGACATATTTTTTGTACCGCGCATGGTTATGGTGATGATAATAATAATAATAAATTTTAATAATAACAATAATAATAACATATATATTTCAAAATTCTCGCACAGTTGATTACGTAGCATCACACGTTCCGTGTTTTAATAATTTATAAGTAAAGTCGTTTGTAAAACGACTACGATAATATTTTGAAAATTCTAGGTTTTCGCCAAGTACAACACGCTGTATGATTTTATTATCCTGTATTAAAATATTGTATTTTTGTACAAGCCAGGAACGTATTTCACATGGGCTTACTGATTTTAATGATTAAATTCATCATACCATGTATTTAAAATTGCATTTTAAAGTCAGTGGTAACAATCATCAGTTTCTCAGATTTCTTTGATATTTTCAAAAACTCAAAACATTTGAACTACTTTGAACATACATGGAAATAATGAATATAGTCCAGTTACAGATCATTTCTGGCTTATTTTCTACCATCAGTTAGATATGTGATACATAAACTGGGTATTACTGCAAAATATAATAGATGAACACTTCTGATGCTTCATCATTCCTAAATTCAACTTTAAAGTTCCTAAATTAATTCCTTTAATACGGAAAGATAAAAACAATTGATCACATATACCACTCTTTATATTAATTAAGTATATTATATTAATATTTTAATTTATATTAATTAACCTCTTTTTTTTAGTCTATGAATAAAATGTATTTTTAATTATTTTTCATATGATCAATACGTCATATCTTGTAGTTAATTGTACTATTATATTTTCTTATAATTATTTATATCAGCCGATGACTTTTGTGTGATTATTGTAACACCCCTGATTTATCAACGGCAACTTGTCAAGGAGATCAATAGGTACCTGAAACTATCGTAGTTCGGTCAGGTTGGAACAGGAGGAATTATCGGGCAAACACGCAATGTTTATGAACGAGGCATTTGTGCGGGTTCTTGGCCTACGAGTTGCGTTGTAAATATCGTGGTCAAAATATCGATTGGGCCGTAAGCTGCTTATCGCAACCTAAATAATACGTATTTCATTGTTTTACTCCACCGTAGCTAGAACATATCGAAAACAAACAAGGACGGGCCTTAGATGGTGAAATAAAAAAACGTTCTATACAGTTAAGCATAAGGCCAAAAATATTGGTAAATGAAATTGTATTTAGTTAATGTTGATATATCATACCTACTTAATTAATGGACAGTATGATTACTTAGTTGTTTACTATTATATCCATAGAAGTATAAAATATTCATTTCCATCTATTTGTAAATCTATGACATTATTAACTTTAAATCTGTTTCACTTTGTTTTGTATATGCAATGATTTTAATACATATTTAATGTAAAAAACGGATGTGCTTCGCTATGCTGTACAGTTGGGGGTGGAGTGCACCTCGTTTATAAGATAGGTCATTATTACAATGGATTTGATAAATTTGAATGCAATGATAGATATCATTGTATACGAATAACGATTCTGGACGGAGTTAATATGTTTGTCTAAAATGTGTATATTATAATATAGTATTTTATATTTAAATTGAATTATAATGCAATTTCGAAAAAATTTAAATTTCAAGCAGTCATAAAATTTTAGATTCTGAATGGAGTGATGAAATCTATTAATTTTACAATGATGTGTGTTTTTATTTTTTTGGGTCTGACGACAACTTTTTTTGCAGTAAAAATGCTTCAATTTGCTTATACAGCAAATTTTCTGAAAGGAAAGTGAATGAAAATGATACTTGGGCGTTTCAAAAATGAAACTATTTTAATACTTTTTACAAAAATCGAAAAAAAGATTAAAAAAATAACAAAAAAACGGGAAATTTTACGCAAAATCACGTTTTTCCAAACTACATTTTTTTAAAATGCTCTAATTCAAAAACGAAAAACCGCAACAAAATGAAATTTTCACCAAATCTTTATATTGATGTTCTCTATACATAGTTAAATTTTCAAAGTATTTTAACATATTTTGATTTTTTATAGAAAATTTAAATTTTCGATTATTGTAATTTTTTTTTTTTAAACACCTATAAAATTTAATTGGCTAGTCAAAAATTCTTGAAAATGTAATCAAAGGTTTATAATAAGATTAAATTATCTTTACTAGAAAATAACGGTGATCGTTTCACTCAAATTTTATTTATAAGCTTATAAAGCTCAAATTTGTATAAAATGTGTCAAAATCACTATAATTTGCTAGTTATTTTGTAGATAAAAATTCATAAAATTTTTTCTGTTTATACTTAAGGTTCAAAATGTTGATACTAGTTTGCCATAAGCTAATCTTCAAAAATATATAAAAAAATTTCTACCGGACCAAAAGGAAAAAATTTTATGACCGTTTGAAATTTAAATTTTTACGAAATTGCATAAAATAGTGATTTATGGTCAAACGTTTAAATTTTTCTTATAATTCAATAAGTATAAGTCGCAGAAACTTGAAATTTTCACCAACTGTTAAGATAGGCATTTCCTTTATGTCATATTTTTTTCAAAATACTATATTGATTTTTAAGCCACTTATAGGCATTTAAAAATTCGAATTTTTTACATTTTTTTTTTTATAATCGGTGATAAAAAAAATTGACTTTCACAAAATACTTGAAAATTTAATAGAATATTTTGCACAAGTAGTTTTATTGTCATTTAAAAATCATCAATATCCATTTTACACAATTTTTTTTTATAAGCGTTTAAACAGCGAATATTGACATAAAATTACATGTAAAATATAATATAATATATAAAACTCCAGACTGAGAAATCATATCGGTTTTTTTAAGATGCTCTAACTCAAAAACGAAAAACCGCAAAACTTACAATTTTCATCAAACCTTTATATGGGTAGTTTCTATACATGGTTAAGTTTTCAAAGTATTTTGACATATTTTGACTTATTTATAGACAATTTAAATTTAAGATTTTTGTAAGTTTTTTTTTTTCAAACACCTATAAAATTTAATTGGCTTGCCAAAAACTCTCGAAAATTTAATACAAGGTTTATAATAAGCTTAGCTTATCTTCAATAGAAAATAACGGTGATAATTTTACTTAAATTTTTTTTATAAGCTCATAAAGCTCAAATTTGTATAAAATGTGTCAAAATCATTATAATTCGCAAGTTATTTTGTGGTTGAAAATTCATAAAATGTTTTCTGTTTATACTTAAGGTTCAAAATTTTAACACTAAATTGTCTATAAGCTTATCTTTAAAAATACATAAAAAAATTTCTACCAGATTTAAAGGAAAAAAATTTATGACTGTTTTAAATTTTTAGGAAATTGCATTATAATTCAATTTAAATATAAAATACTATATTATTAAATAAACATTTTAGACAAACATATTAACTCCGTTCATAATCGTTATTCGTATACAATAATATTTATCATTTCATTCAAATTTAACAAATCTTTTGTAATAATGACCTATCCTATAAACGAGGTACACTCCACCCCCAATTGTCCATCAAAGCGAGGCCCACCCGTTATTTTTTCTATTAAGTCCAGTAGAAATTTTTATATACTTTTAAAGATTAGCTTATGGACAAACTAGTGTCAAAATTTTGAACCTTAAGTATAAACAGAAAAAATGTTATGAATTTTTATCTACAAAATAACTTGCAAATTATTGTGATTTTCACACATTTTATACAAATGAAAATTTAAATTGTCTATAAATAAGTCAAAATAAAAAAAATACTTTGAAAACTTTAGTATGTACAGATATTGACAATATAAAGATTTGGTGAAAATTTCAAGTTGTTGCGGTTTTTGGTTTTTGAGTTAGAGCATTTTAAACAAATGTACAAATGTATTTTGTAAAAACATGATTTTGCGTAAAATTTCCCGTTTTTTCATAATTTTTTTATTGTTTTTTTCGATTTTTAAAAAAATATTGATAAAGTTAAATTTTTGAATTGCTCAAGTACGATCTACATTCACTTTTCTTTCAGAAAAGTTGCTATATAAGAAAATCGAAGCATTTTTACTACCAAAAAAGGTGTCCTCAGACACAATAAATAAAAAAAAAAACACACATCATTGTAAAACCAATAGATTCCATCATTCCGTTCAGGATCTAAAATGTACATAGTATATTTCAGTTGTATATCCCAGATTTATAATTTATAAAATAAATCCTGCTAAAAATAAATGACCATATTATTTTCATCACGCTTTTAATTTTAAATAAATTTTATAAGAGAGAACAAACCTACATCATGCATCATGAATTTGTCGTTTTCGTATTATATTGTTATTAATTAATAGGAAATGAAAATATTAAGCCATTATCATAATAATATTCTCCACTAAGGGATCTACGTAGGTATCTGTAACTATTTTAATCACTCAAGCAATATCCGGAGGTCGGAGCTAATTAAAATGGTTAGATTATACACAAATGTTAGTACAACGATATTTCAAATTAGTATTGCTAGTACTAATTTACACTTTATTATTTTAAAGAATACTTTCCTAAGATTAAATAAAATTATATTGCTCTAAAATCATATTTTTCAAGACATGTAGAAAATAACCATATTATTAAGCATAGATTTAGACATATATTAACTAACTAAAACATTTTAGATTCTGAACGGAGTGATGGAATCTATTGGTTTTACAATGATGTGTGTTTTTTTTTTTTGTGCCCGAGGACAAGATTTTTGGTAGTAAAAATGATTCGATTTTCTTTAATTAAAATCTTTAAAAAAATTTCTACCGGACCCAAAGGAAAAAATTTTATGACCGTTTGAAATTTAAATTTTTACGAAATTGTATAAAATAGCAATTTATGGTCAAACGGTTTTAAATATTTGTTATAATTCAAAAATATAAAGTCACAGAAACATGAAATTTTTACCAGATGTTAAGATAAATATTTTCTCTGTGTCATATTTATTTCAAAATATTATATAAATTTTTAAGCCACTTATAGGCATTTAAAAAATTCGAATTTTTTACATTTCTTTTTATAATCGGTGATAAAAAAAAGTTGAATCATAAAAAATACTTGAAAATTCAATAAAAGATTCCACAGAAGTTATTATTATTGTCATTCAAAAATTATTAAAATCCATGAGCACAATTTTTTTTTATAAGCGTTAGAACAGTGAATATAGATATAAAATTACATGTAAAATATAATTTATTGTTTAATATTCTAGACTGACAAATGATATCGGTTTTTGAAATTTGCTCTAACTCAAAATCCAAAAACCGTAACAACTTAAAATTTTCACCAAATCTTTAAATTGACATTTTCTATACATACTTAAGTTTTCAAAGTATTTTGACATATTTTGACTTATTTATAGACAATTCAAATTTTCAATTTTTGTAAGTTTTTTTTTTTAAAATATCTATAAAAAAATTTTGGCTGTCCAAAAACTCTTGAAAATGTATTAAAGGATTAAACATAAGTTATACTAATTGTAACTGAAAAATATCGGAGATGGTTTCACTCAATTTTTTTTTATAAGCCCATAAAGTTCAAATTTGTATTAAATATGTTAAAATCGCGATAATTTGCAAGTTATTTTTTAGTTGAAAATTCATAAAATTTATTCTGTTTATACTTAAGGTTCAAAATTTGAACACTAGGTTGTCCATAAGCTTACTTTCAAAAATATATAAAAAAAATTCTACCAGACTTAAGAGAAAAAATTTTATGACTGTTTTGAATTTAAATTTTTATGAAATTGCATTATAATTCAATTTAAATATAAAGTACTATATTATTATGTACACATTTTAGACAAACATATTAACTCCGTTCAGAATCGTTATTTGTATACAATGATATTCCTATAAACGAGTTACACTCCACCCCCAACTGTACAGCAAAGCGAGGCCCACCCGTTCTTTTTTCTATTTATACTTAAGGTTTAAAATTTTAACACTAGGTTATCCATAAGCCTAATCATCAAAAATATATAAAAATATTTCTACCAGACTTACAAGAAAAATTTTTATGACTGTTTGAAATTTAAATATTTATGAAATTGCATTATAATTTAATTTAAATATAAAGTACTATATTATTATGTACACATTTTAGACAAACATATTAACTCCGTTCAGAATCGTTTTTCGTATACAATGATATCTATCATTACATTCAAAATTAACAAATCCATTGTAATAATGACCTCTCTTATAAACGAGGTGCACTCCACCCCCAACTGTACAGCAAAGCCAGGCCCCTCTGTTATTTTTAAAACTTAAACCTATCGCAGATCAGAGTTCGATACACGCATTGGTACACCATTTATTAAATTATACATACATCATTAGGTTTTAGAAGATGTTACTTTTATTTTTGTTTCAAACAGTTATAATCAATAATAAAATAAAACAAAAATTTTGTAAACTGGTTAAAATAATTAATCATTTTATTTTGGCACACGCATCAAACATGAATTAATGTACCTACTTATGTATGTATCAAATTGAAATAAATCATATTGAAAAAGAAAATTTTAAAATGAATATATGTATTTTCCACATTGATTCAAGTAAAATATCGGACAGGTTTATCAGCCATTTATATACAATTGGACATTGAACAGATCACATACATTTATGTTGAACGTCAGCGAGAACAATTTATATGGATACTTAGTGTCAAGCATAAATCTTATTGTGACGAATTCACTATTTCCCAAGCGTTTACGTTTGAACGAAATGTCATTTAACTTGAAAAGAATAAAAAGTTTTTCTCTGCTCCATGTAAAATTAATGTATTATAAAAACGGATTTGTGACTACGGATGATACCATTCAATCATTTCAATTCGTTAAAAATCTTATGAAATCGTAGTTTTTTAAACAATTACCCATAATTACAATATTAATTACATTAATATATTAGATATTAGTTAGCTATAATAGAATTTTTGTCATAAAATGTACTTTAAGTAAAATGTTTATAAAATATTATTCTAAAAGCCGAACAAACGAACAAAAATTGTATATACTTTCAATTGAAATTTACATGTATAGTGACTTAAAAAAAAATTTATTTTTTGAACAGAATGATGGAATCTATTTTACAATCATGTTCATTTTCTTTTTTTTATTTATTTCTATTTTGTGTCTATCATCACATTTTTGGTAGTAAAAATGCTTCGATTTTCTTAAACAGTAACTTTTCTGAAAGGAAAGTGAATGTAAATGGTACTTGGGCAAGTCAAGAATCCATCTTTTTCAATAATTTTTAAAAACTTCGAAAAAAACAATAAAAAAATTACGAAAAAACAGAAAATTTAATGCATAATCACGTTTTGACAAAATACAATTTTTTAAAATGCTCTAACTCAAAAACAAAAAACCGCAAACACTTGAAATTTTTACCAAATATCTATATTGACTTTTTTTGCACATGGATAAGTTTTCAAAGTATTTTGACTTATTTATAGCTAATTTAAATTTTCGATTTTCGTATGTTTTTTTAAAATATCTATACAATTTATTTGGCTCCGAAAACTCTTGAAAATTTAATACAAGGTTTATCATAAATTATACTTATCGTAACTAAAAAATATTGGAGATCGTTTTACTCGAATTTTTATTATATGCCCATAAAGTTCAAATTTGTATAAAATATGTTAAAATTGTGATAGTTTGCAAGTTATTTTGTAGTTAAAAAATCATAAAATTTCTATAGTTTATACTTAAGGATTAAGATTTTAACACTGGATCATCCATAAGTTACTCTTCAAAAAGCTATAAAAAAATTTTTGCCGGACTTAAAGAAAACAATTTTATGATCATTTGAAATTTAAATTTTTCGAAATTGCATACTATTATATTATAATTCAATTCAAATATAAAATACGATATTATTATACACACATTTTAGACAAATATATTAACTCCGTTCAGAACCGTTATTCGTATACAATGATATCTATTTTTGAATTCAAATTTAACAAATTCATTGTAATAATGACCTATCCTATAAACGAGAGGTGCACTCCACCCCCAACTGTACAGCAAAGCGAGGCCCATCCACTCTTTTTTTTATTATTATTATTGTTAGGTACGTTTATAGTTATTCTTAAGTTTCTTTTTTTTTATCATGAAACAGACAATTGTTCTGCATAATTTTTTTCTCGAAAACATTTTGTTTTCGTTTTATTTAAATTCGTATTATTTTCCACTGTGGTGAAATTTTTACTCACGCAATCTGGATGGTTTGTATACCAAAGGTGCTATGTATTGTATTCATAAACGTTGTTTAAAAACCTAGTACGATTGAAATTATTATTTTAGGGATCTTCCGTTTCATTTTCATCACTGATCACTCAAATCACATCATAATATCTACACTTCTTTTCAGGCACGAATATCATATCGTTTTATTTGTGAATTTATTTATTGCTATCCAATTTGTATTGGTACAAACATTTGTTCCATGATATATATACTTCGCGAAATAATAATAATTTAATAATTAACGAATATCTAAAACAAACTAATATAACTTACGACCGTTATAAATTAAATAGCATTTAATACTGGGGTTATAATAATATAATTTTTCAGTGGTTTTCGACAAAAATTGTTATCAAAAATAAAATATAATCTTAAAAATAATAATCTTGTTATTTTTAACAGACATTGACGAAACCCCGATAAATAGTTTAAAAGAAAAAAACTTGTTTTTTTAAACAAAATGTGAATTTTATTTATTTTATCACAGGATCTAATTGACTTATGATGATTTAATTGTATTCTTTATAGTCTCATCGTTGGAAATAAAGTTATTTATTTCAGTTAAACAAATTTCAGCTGAATCAATTGTTTTTGATCGTGACCCATGATAAAAACCTCTATTATTACTATTATTACTGTTATGCACATAGGAATGAGTAACAAATTATATACAGCACAATTTTTTTATTTACAATAAAATACAAAGGTATTTTTCTGTTGACATTATTCTATATAGGTAAAGAATTTCAAAACAATATTCAGAGAAAAAGAAACACAAATATTATGATATTTTTTTAAAAAATCATAGTTTTATCGTACGTATTATTGTAAAAGTAATTTTATCTATTTTGTTTTACAGTGATATTATTCATGATCAGACCACAATGATTGTGGTGATGTAAATTTATACGCTTTCCCAATATTCAAACACAATTTTCAGACTTTCTCGATAGCGGAAAGCTTTTTATTATGGAAATTTAGTATGCTAACAAAAAATAACGAGATTTATACTCTGTGCAAACGTTAGAATTTTCACGATCCTCATAAAATTTAATAATACGAGATGTTATTGTGCGTTGTGTTTAAAATGAAAAATAAAGTAAAATAAAAATGTTTTCCTCTAAATATGCTTTAATCTATTAAATACGGACCAAATCAACATAGGTGTTTGAAATAAATGTTCAGCATTTTCTTTGCTTTATATCAATATGTATGTTTATAAAGTATTATTGAATAACTGATTTCTAACCTAACTCTCCAATCAAAACATTGTTAATTGATACTATGTATCGAGTTTAATATAGTTGAAATAAATCTAATATTAGTCTTAAAAATATTTTAAAACTAGATTTTATAATAGTTTAGTAAAATAAGAATAAAATACATTTAAATTAATATTTTAGGATAATGTAAAACCAAAAAACGAAGAAAATTTAAAATATAAATTAAAAAAAAACAATATACATGCATTATAATTTCAATATACGATATTTTTTACCCCCCGGTTCTTGGTAGTTCTGTTTTCGGTAACATATTTTGAATTAAATTTCCGTACTGAACTACAACTTTGTGGCGTATCCTCTATGCACTTCCGGTTGGATAACTCTAAAAATCTACAATATTGTAAAGTTTTACTGACCAGAATAACATTTTACTTTCGGACTTTTAAATAAACGCACGTCGGTATCAATGTACACCAGATTGGGCGGACAATGTGCTCAAATGATCCGTACTCAAATAACTTCTACAGTCAATCCACCGACATGAAACTAAATGCTTGACTGTAGTGACCGTATACGCCAATGTATCTTCCTTAATTGATCTCCTTTTGGACCCTTAATCAAATCCACCAGAACGTGTGGTTCGCTTTAGAACTGCAACGTTGTTGACGGCTGGGTTTACATGCACATAACGTATTCTTTTACGTTATCTGCACTAATTTCACAATCAGTGGTTAACATTTCGCATAAATCTTGTGTCTGGCGGTTTGTGTACACCGTAATAAAAATGGCTATTATATTATAATGTTAATTGTTCATTCGTGAATATAAAAAATCAGTCAGTGCGGTGCAACGAAACCATACAAATGATTGTAGATTGTTTTCGACCTGCGAATTCAGAATCTCACCGCGCCAATAATAATATAATAATATTATACGTGTACTTATTATCTGTTGTGTATACGTGTTTACAAGCAGTCTCTATAATATATATGATCAGACAATGAAGTTGTTGTAGTGTTCTGCCGATGTTAGTTACTTCCTTTGTTACGGTCAGTTTTATCTAGTAATCGAAATATATTATTATACGATTTCGATTCATACAACTCGCTTATATTTGCTCAACATCGGATAACAAATAATATAATATCATTGTCGTACAATTATGCACATGATGTTATAATATCCTATATTATTGTAACGTCTTGTTGTTATATCGGTAATTAAACAATCAGCGGTCGTATTATAATATGGGATTTGGTCCCTTACAACTTACATTATAATTTTTAATAGAAATAAAAAAAAAACAATGTTACCAAATTTTAAAAACAATTTACGATTAGAATATTACAGTATAATAGGTACATTCAATGAGATTATAATATATATTTTAATATCTTAGCGTTGTCATTGTATTTAATGAACATCAAATGAATAAGAAACAATTGTGTATCCAATATAACAATAATACAAATAGTATATTGTGTATAATATAATATAATTATAACCGTACAGCGGGATCGAGTCTCTGGTCGAAACACGTAATGAGTTACATTGAAAACATACATTTAATCAATTTAGAGATAACCTTAGGTAATTAGAGAAAAATAAACTTAATCATAATATGCACATTTTTTTCTTCTTAAATCGAGTGTATGAATATAATGACAAAACTGTGTTGTGTCAGATAAATGTTATTCTCCATAGCGGATTGCCGACGCTTACTTTATAGTATGATAAATAACTCTCCGCTGTATTATTGTTTCGTTAATAATTATTTCGAATAATTGATAATTTGAAATAATTATTGTAGACATTTTTTCATGATTATCTAAAACTCGATTGTTTGATGAAAGTTAGCTTACCTTTTTAATTAGGCACAAGACTATGCAATATCATAATTCAATTAATCTCGAACTATGTTTTATGTTTTTATATTATCTGTATATTGGCATGTGCATGTCATATAGCTGGGGCCATTCTATAAATTTATGCGACACCGAGAGTGTTAACTACGACGTCATAATAATAATAAATATTAAAATATTATATTTTATAGTAATAATACACTATGACTTCAAACCCGAAATCGAAGTTGATGTGAGAATCATGGAAACGTAAGCGCGATAATAAATTACGTGATAGCAACGAATTTATTAACTTTCTTTATGATACGCCTTTCGGTTCAAGTTTAAAGGGCTCTGAAAATGTTGAAGCGTTTATATGATTCCGTGATATGAATTCGCCGTCACCGGTGAAAAGTGTAAGAAACATCGCGAAGTCGACAAAGTACAAAAGTGTGAATCAAACTAACTACGAATGCGCGACGATCGTTTTAAAAAACCTTCTCGAAATCACTACAATTGCCGATATATAAATAAAATCAATATTGGTTGATAGTTGTCCAATGATATGGGCGGGCGAAAATTATTGAAGTTTATAATTTTAACTAATAACTTCTCATAATTATATTAATAACATACTGCCGTGTAAAATTGGTTGATAGCCATAACACATACATGTGTAGATATTTAGATTAATATGAATACGAAAATCTTTCAATTCAACAAAAACTATACATTGTATGTTGGTTACATGTCTTTAAAAAAAATTATATTATTATAATATATGACCTGCAATTAACAGGTGCGAAAATATAAATCAAGTTTATCAAACAGAGTAGTCATAAATGTCTAGAAATACAAAAAATTATTTATTTGAACTAAAACGAAATATAAATATATGTATACTAAATTATTTTCTTTGACATACCTATGTCCGGGTCCCTCCCTAACACGGGCGATTATTTATGAGTACAATAATTATTTATTTAATAAAAAAAGGGCACGAAACGTAAAAATATATCAAAACCCCATATTATATATTTATATATATATATTATATACACAAACAATGCAGGGTATACGTGCGTGAATATTGAAGTACGGTGGATTTATTTATTTGATGTTCGAAAATTATTTAAAAATGTCGTCCTTGGATGAAACGATGATAAATACGCGTGGTACCTATAATAATATGTATGCACATGAATAAACATTTTGTTTATGGAACCGTGCGTTTTGAATCGACGTGTCCACTTTTTCAGTTAATATAACATCGAAACCATCGTCTTGCCGTGAACACAAATAGTTTCGATTATTATATGATTGAAGGTTGAGTCTCGACTATGCCACCGGCGCGGAGAGGTAATGCGCGTCAAGTGCAGTTGCGAAAACCAAATGCACTATGCAGTTCCGAGAACAAGCGAGTGTACTTCCAAGGATAACCTCGTGCGGTTTTTACCCGAGTCACGGTGTTGAAGATTTCGATACCCGGTACACTTTTCGAAATCATCACTTTTATCCATCATGTACATATGCACTTGTGCAATGCGTACGTTGTGGTATAGTGTAGCGCATGCAATTTGAAAACTATTTTTACGTTAAAGAGATTGTAAGCATGATCTTCTGTCTCTGTGAATCACACGTACAACATAAGAATTAGAGCGTATTCTATTTCCAACGTACTGATCGATTAATTAATATGATAAGAATTTTTAAAATGGATTTAAATGATTTAAATTCATTGTAAAGTCTTCATTAGATAGACTTTTTCATATTTTTAAAATTTTGTACTTAACATACCAAAAAATTAACTTTTATTGATTTTTATGTTTCCAATTTATTTAATTTGAAATTTTGAAATTTTGGGGAATAAATTTAAAAAAAATGGGAAAGTCTATCTAAAGTAGGCTAAAATAAAAAGGACGAACGAACCAGTTTTCAAAATTATTAATGCATTAATTGATAGATCGGTATGTTGGAAATAGAAAACGTCTAAATTCCTATTTTGCGCATGTGATAGACGGAGATAGAAAATCATGGCCTACAACCCTTTTAATGTAAATTATTGAAAACGATGATATAAAGGCATAATAGAGTATAGTAATAATTAGTAATAATATATTATTATCATTATGATATTGAATGGTTTCTCTTTAAATCATTTTCGGGAGGAATTGGCACATGGTCAATTTATATTCAATTTACTAAAACATTTATTATATTAAAGTTTCAAATGAATCGACCAAGTGATTTTGGCTGTTACCAATGTATACTTAATTTCAAACGGGGTAGTATTGGTCAAGTTATAGTTTTTAATCACGAAGACCACAGAAAAAGAATTAGCGAAATCGGTCTAGCCGAGATCTACACACGGTCTACACACGAGATGCCACGATCAAAGGAAATATGGATTCATTTATATATATATATATATATAGATATTTTCGCTGATTTCAATCCTTTAAAATCAAAATTTCGAAAAATCTTTTCTTAGCGGATGCCTACGCTATAGTAGCTATCTGTATGCCAAATTGCAGTCCAATCCGTCCAATGGTTTGAGCTGTGCGTTCATAGATCACTCAATCAGCTTACTGTTTTATATATACAGATGACATTTTTAAGTATAATAATTGTAATGACTATTGTCTTTTTTTAAATGACGCACTACAGATGATGAGTGTACGAAAATTAGAGGCGGAAGGACTTTACTAAATGTTTGATGCTCAAAATGGACGGTGGATGAAAAGCGTTCTCATTCTCATTGATTAATCACATAAATTAAAAAATAATTGCAATGGTAAACCAACCGATCGATGTTAATTGTCACGATTTGTGTTGCAGGTATCGTTGCAGCGTGCGGACGGCATTATGACCTGCGCTACCCGGGCCGTAAGCGACGAGTGCAGGTGTAGCGCGTCGCTGCGGCGCCGTTCAGCATCGATAGCATCATCATGTGGTGGCCGGCGTGCCCGTCGACGCCACCACCACCGCCGCCGTGGTCGTCCGCGACGGTGGCCGGTGGTCTGATGGCGGTGCTGGTGTTGTCAGCGAGTGCACTGTGCGGCGCGTGGGCCGACTGTCCGACGGCGTGCGAGTGCAAGTGGCGCAGTGGCAAGGAGTCGGCGATATGCGCGGGCGCGAACCTGACGGCGGTGCCGCGGCACCTGGACGTGAGCACTCAGCTGTTGGACATGACTGGCAACCCGCTGTACCGGGTGGGCCGGGATGCGTTCGCGGATGCGGGCCTGCTGAACCTGCAGAAGCTGTACCTGTCCCGATGCCGGCTGAAGGCGGTGGAACGGTATGCGTTCCGCGGGCTCAGCAACCTGGTTGAGCTGGACCTGAGCGACAACAGCATACCAGTGGTGCCATCTGCGGTATTGGAATCGGTGCCGGAGCTCAGGGAGCTGCGGCTCAACGGGAACCCGATCATGAAGGTGCCGAACAGGGCGTTCGAGCACGTGCCCCGTCTGGTCCGGTTGGACGTGTCCGGGTGTCGGGTCGCGCTGCTCGAGTCCGCCGCGTTTGCCGGCCTTGAACGGTCCCTGGAGTGGCTGCGGCTAGATAACAATCAGCTGCGCGACGTCAAGCCATCTACGGTGGTAACGCTGGCCCGCATGCAGGGCGTGCAGCTGCACGACAACCCGTGGAATTGCTCGTGCAAGCTGCGCCCTCTCCGCGAGTGGATGGTCCGGCGGAACGTGCCGTACGGCGCGCCGCCCGTGTGCAAGACGCCTGCGCGGCTGGCTCACATCACGTGGGACAAGCTCGAGCTGGACGACTTTGCGTGTGAGCCGCGCCCCGTACCCGTGGCCCCCGTGGTCGTGGTCACCGAAGGTGACAACGCGACCGTATCGTGCCGCATGTTCGGCGTGCCCGTGCCGTCATCCCGGTGGACGCGCGACAACCGGCCACTAGGTCCGGAAAGCCGCAGCGTGCCCGTCACCGAGGGCCGGTACACAAACCTGACCATCGTAGCGGTCGTGGCGCAAGACGGCGGCAGTTACGCGTGCGAGCTGGAAAACCGGTCGGGTAGCTCGCGGGCAAACGTGACCGTAGTCGTGGTCAAGCGGTCGCCACGGCTTGTGCTGGCCACCGATCGGTACGCACTACCCGGTCTCATTGTCGGCGTCATACTGGTGCTGTCCCTTTGCCTGATATTCCTGTGTGCGCTGGCCATCCGCACCAAGGGCAGCCCACCGCACCACATGGACCAGGGCACCGGCACCACCACGGACCCATTTGACCGGTACGAGAAGATCGAAATGGACCACGGTAACCACGTCAAGGTGGTGGCCGTGACGCGCTCCACGGCGGTGGATACTGTGACGGCGTCCACGATGATGACTACCACCGCCACCGCCGCCGCCACTACCGCAGACGATGACGACAACGACAACGGTGGTTTGCACCGGACTTCCCACAACCGGCGTCTACAGCCGTCGGTGCCCGTGTCCCTTGACGACAGATGTCCCGATCCACCACTGGTACACGGTGACGAGCCGGCGGTGGGGCAAACCACGAGCCATCAGCGATTGGGTCGCATGACGCGTGACTACGACTATGACGAAGACGGGTTACCACCATTTGACCAGCCACAGCCCGCAAACGCGCCGTCGGTCACCAACCGTCCGACTGCCCGTCCAAGCCATCCGACCACCACTGTGCCGCACAGGTAAGCACATATTTTAGGATATCTTATTATTCCGAATTCAATTTAAATTGTTTAAAAAGAAATGCCTTACACGATGTTTTCCAAGCTACAAACGTGTTTCTAGCTTGCTCCATGTTCTAACCACGACATTTTATTGTGACACAATTGTGCAAAAGAAGGATAATAATAATAGGTTAAAGGTATAATATATATTTATTAAAAATAATAATTAAATAAAGAAATAAATTAATAATAAGATATTGGTCATATAAGATAACCGTGTATTGTAATAATAGTATAGTTTGTGCCGTTTGTGATGCTTGGTGTAGTTGATTTTACAGTAACAGCAAACCATAATGGGTAATGATGGCTAACCGCGGTAGATTATAGAAATGGTAACCGGTAATAGGTATAATAACCATAAATATAAAACAAATTGTACTAAAACAATAAAAGTTAAACTACTTATACTCATAAGGAGAAAAAGATACATAACAAAAACCACAATGTGCTTTAAGACAAGTTCGGTTAACGAACAACAAAAACTGGCTGTCGAACTGTCTAAATTAGTGGTGCGCAACCTTTTTTCTTTGCCGGCAAATATGGGAAACAATTATCTTCGAGCGGGCCATCAAGTATAAAAGTACAAATAATCTCAATATAATCTAATAATATTATCTTGTTATGCATCAAATATCATAATGCATTTCAAAATTATAACAAAATGTCGACAAAAAAAAAAATAATAATAAATTTAAATTGTATTCAAAATTTTTATACAAAGATTTCCCTGTTTTAAGATATAGATATTATGATGAAAATGGTAAATGTGTTTGGCTCAACAAATAAAAATGAACAAACATTTTCACAATTTAAATCTGTTCATCAGTTCATGAACATCGTTGTACAATGTTGAGGATTGGAACAACTTTATTTCAACCAGATTTTTCATTATATTTAGAAAACGAAATACAAGCTCAATTTTCACACTAAAAACAAATTTAAACATGTTTATACATTTTTAGTTTTATTATTATAATTATGATTACTATTATTATTGTATTTTTGAATAATACATTCAAAAGTATTCATGAATTAAAAAATTCCTTAGATACTTATTTTTGTTGAATATTTTGTTTTATTTTTAAAATTCATTACCGAGCCACATATAATACGCTTTTGCTGGCCCTAAATGTGAGTTGGGCGCCACTGGTATAAATTATCACGATCGATGAATTCAATATATTATTATCTATTATAGAAAAATAGCGCGTAAAACATCATGGTTCACGAAGTATCACTAGAACAAATAGAACATAACGTAATCTACACCTGTGTTGATGGTGAATATCGACGACAGAAAATAACCCATAGCACACGATTTCTTAATTTATAACTCATGTCATTGTTGCTATGTATTATAATAAATAATACGCACGTAAATTCGAAATTCACAATATAACAATATATAATGTAAGTCTGTAGTGTAAAGTAATATAGGATCTACCACATATCATTATATATAATACAGTGTGAATGCCATTATGCAAGACCGTTCCAAAACACTCAGACTCACTCTAAAACACGAGTTTCGCCTCCTCGACATTTTCGTGTCTAGACAAGACTGCGTGTATGTATAAATACCTGTAATCTCCAGTATACTCGTTTTGTTTTATTATTTTTTTTCTGATTTTCTTCATTAAATAAACTCAACGATGATGATCGAATAACGATCCATATTAATTATATGAAGTTCAAACTCAAAACGGCATTTTTCACACCATCGAATTTTATATTTTGCGCGCCGATTGTCGACGCGATGACGTTGTGTATAACATTATAATAAGCTAAATTGTGCGTACAATACGAGTAGGCTCGGTATGCTCCACCGTAAAGAACAGCCAGGAATGCAAGAAAAAAAAAAATAATAATAAAAATTAAACCAATCGTCGCAGTTGTCTGCAAAACCGCGATCGGCTCCTGCTGATGGAGTTGCGTTATATATTTTTTATTACCTATATATTATTATAGTCTTGACCGTTCATCGACATCGCCATGACTGAGGTATAATTATTAGTTTAGTCTCAGTGCTGCTTTCAATATAATATCGTCATGTTAAACGATACCGACGTTATCTACGTGCAAGTGATATCATTAATACACATGTTAACTCATTATAAAATCACTTACAGGTATTACTCTCATCGTATTGTGTACACTTCGGTTATTGACTATTGTTGTTGTTACGTCGGTTATTGACTAATGTTGTTGTCACGCATATGTGATCATAAGTTTTTAAAAATAAATAAAATAATTTCGGATTGTCAATTTATAAAATTTTTTTATCAAAAAAATGGATGGGCCTCGCTTTGCAGTACAGTTGGGGGTGGAGTGCACCTCATTTATTGGATAAGTCATAAATTACAATGAATTTGTTAAATTTTAATGCAATGATAGATATCATTGTATACGAATAACAATTCTGAATGGAGTTAATATGTTGATCTAAAATGGGTATATAATAATATAGTATTTTATATTTATATTGAAATATATTGCAATAGTATGCAATTTCGTAAAAATTTAAATTTCAAAGAGTCATAAAATTTTTTCTTTTAAGTCCGGTAGAAATTTTTTTATATATTTTTGAAGGTAAGCTTATGGACAATCTAGTGTTAAAATTTTGAACCTTAAGTATAAACAGAAAAAATGTTATGAATTTTTATCTACAAAATAACTTGCAAATTATTGTGATTTTGACACATTTTATACAAATGAAAATTTAAATTGTCTTTAAATAAGTCAAAATATAAAAAAATACTTTGAAAACTTTAGTATGTACAGATAATGCCAATATAAAGATTTGGTGAAAATTTCAAGTTGTTGCGGTTTTTGGTTTTTGAGTTAGAGCATTTTAAACAAATGTACAAATGTATTTTGTAAAAACGTGATTTTGCGTAAAATTTCCCGTTTTTCATAATTTTTTTATTGTTTTTTTCGATTTTTAAAAAAATATTGATAAAGTTGAATTTTTGAATTGCTCAAGTACCATCTACATTCATTTTTCTTTCAGAAAAGTTGCTATATAAGAAAATCGAAGCATTTTTACTACCAAAAAAGGTGTCCTCAGACACAATAAATAAAAAAAAACATACATCATTGTAAAATCAATAGATTCCATCACTCCGTTCAGAATCTAAAATGAATTTATTCACAAATAGTGAAAACTATTATTTTAATTTTTCAAGTTTTCATATTTTACTGATAATTATTGTTATTTTCCTGCTACCATCAAATATATCAATCCAGAGTATCTAGTTATAATCTCGCCTCTTGTATATATGTTCTTGACAGTAAAACAATTAATATACTAGTATAATTATCGTTTTTTTAGTTTATTTGTGAAGAATTGAAAGTTTACATTACACTGTTATTGATGATAACTTTAAGAACATATAAATCATGTTTTTCTGAAAAAAAAAAAATGTAAATAATCTCCCTCTGTTTGCACCGTCACGTTTTTATTTATGTTCGTTCGTTTATTTATTTTTTTTATGCTACTAAAAAATGTCCAAGTATAAAAAAGTTTGAGATCAATTCTAACGAAATAAAATCGTTTTGCACTCACTCTGCTTGTGACTTTATTTTTAATCTCATTCAGAAGTTTTCTTTTCATCGTATGAAATAATAAGAGAAATCTTTTGAAGTTGTTCTCTTACTTCAAATAAATAGTTTTCACGTTTTCCTGTCTATACAACTGCATTAACCTGTCAATTATTTTTCAACGCTCTCTCACTCTGTCTCTCTCTATCACTCTTTTCCCCACCCTTACCCTCAATCTATATGAATAAAAAAATATATTTATTTATACTATAATGATTTAGCCTTTATATTTATTTATAAATTAAACGCATTCTTTTTACTTGTCGTTTATACATTTATTTACATGCAGTTGTAAATTTTAATTTATACGTATAAATATAAAAGACTTTCCGTTAAAATTTGAGCACTTAATAGAAATAATGTATATATACCATACTTGTATAAAGGTGATATGGAGTAATAATTGACAAGTTAATATGATGGTTGACGGTTTACATAAAAAATACGTGGTATACATAATAATTATTATTCGGAATAAATGATTGCTTCAAGAACTTTATTTACAAACATATCAAACCTACTTGACATTCTCAAGCAATGTATTGATGGTTATAGTACACAAACACACGACGGAAACAAAAATTTTGTTATAGAGGTTTATCTTTGCAATAAATATTGTATTATCTATAAAATATACACATATTCTCTTTTAATTACATTAAAATTATTGCAAGTATTATTGTTGAAAATATAGTTTTATTAATTTTGAAGTTTTTGAACATATTTTATCCCAATTAACAGACATTTGATTTGAAATATCTAATATTTTTCATTATATTAAACATAAGACATTCCTAGCCTTAGGCTATCTATATCTAGGGATATTTGACGATTAATATATAATTTTAACCGATTAACGTGATAATTAAAATATTTTATATGGACTAAAATAATTAGTTATACAAAAGTAAAAATGATTACAATAATACTATTTACATATTTACAATAATTTATTAACTATAAGTAACAGGAGGACGTAGAGTGATCTGGAAGAATTGCATGTGTAAATTGAAGATTTCGATTTTCAGAGGTGGCTTAGTGTACGACCTCATTTTAAACGACGACGAGTTGGGTGAGAAGAAGGTTATAGTAAATTGCACCTGATGATTTTGGAATAGAGCAGTGAGTACCCAAGGTTTTGTGGCTTAGCGCAAGCGCTTGCCTACAACCACATATCGTATATTAGCCCTGTGGGCTACTCACGAGGTGCAGAGGTTCATTACCCGACCATCAGCCGGGCCACGGGTCGTTATAAGAACCACCAGCACCGGGGCACCGCCTTCTCTGCAAGACGGGACCCGTACCAAGACCGTGGATTATCATGCTCTCTACCTTGTCACCCTACTTGGTCGCCTTGGTCAGGCCGAGGTCTAACCTACCTCTGATCAGTTTTTGGTTACCGTCAACCTTCGGTGTTTGACCCCACCGATAGGGGAGCTAGGCCTCCGGGAGATTTGCCATCGCCAGAACCACGTCGCGTCAACAGAGACCCTGCAGTCCCCGCAGCCGGGCGCCGCTTGACGGACAGCCGTCACCAGAGACTTTCGCCTGGACTAGCGTTTTGTCCGTAAACCACATAATCGTTTTCACGGCCAGCCACCACGAAGCCGTTTGGAATATAGCAGTGGACATTTTTTGCTAATGTTTTTATATGGTCTTCGATTTCTTGTATTTGAAAGTCTTTATAGAGATTTTTGATGTGCGAGAATGCACACTTATCCCATATCGGGCAAGCGTAGGTAAGAATTGGGCATATAATTTGTTTATAAATTATGAGAGAGCATTTTTTTTAATAGTTGATCATTTGTTTAGAATGGGATAGAGCATTGAGATGCGCTAGTATGCTTGTTAGACTTTGGATGAAATGTGGGGCCGCCAAGTGAGTCGTTTATCTATAGTTACACCAAGGTATTTAACCGTCTGTTATCAGGGTATATTTTCACAGTCAAAATTTAGTTGCGGGGGAGTAGTATAGCGCCATAGGCTTAAAATTACTCCAGTGCTCTTTGAGACGTTGATTTTGATTCTCCAATTTTGACACCAGTATAAGAGGGTATTTAAGTGAGCTTGCAGATTTGCAGTTATTTTTTCGATGTTGCGTGATCCTGTGAAGATGGTTGTATCATCAGCGAAGAGAGCAATATATGTGCGTAATGATTGAAGAATGTCTAAAACGTAAAGTTTGAATAAAATAGGACCCAGTTTGGAGCCTTGAGGTACACCAGCAGAGATAGACTTAAGATTAGAGGCACTATCATCAATTCTGACTAAATATTGTCTATTTTAGAGGAATGAGCAAATTATATTAAAAAGATTTAATATATTTTAAGTAATAATTAAGTTTAACAGTGCATTTCAAACGCTGAGTTGATATGTTTCGTGATCCGTAGAAGTTGTTGAATGGTAGAGTTGTTAGATCTGAAACCAAACTGGAACTTTGGGATGGTTTCCATGATATTCAAATAATTGAAAAGTCTAGTTTGTATGACTTTTTCAAAACATTTTGATAAGGATGTTATGAGGCTGATAGGCCTATAGATATCAGGATTGACCTTGCCTTTTCCAAGATTTTTTATAAGAATTATCGTTGCTATTTTCCATTTAACAGGGAAATAACCAAGACGTAACAGTGAATTAAATAAGGTAGATAGCAGGACGAATCCTTTTGAAGGTAATTTTTTAAACATGAGATTTGTGAATTTTTTGTGAACAGGTACTTTTTTATTAGGAAGATACTCAATAATTTGCTTAACTTCGTTTGGAGTTACGTCACCAAAAAATATTTGAACTGAGTAGTCAGGTTGCTCCAATGTTTTATAGTTTACAAGTCTTTGTTAGAAACAAAAACACATAATAGCTTCTGAAATATATAAGAGTATTTTTTCATAATATACAGCAATCAAAACAATTTGTTTGTACGGCTGTAGTAAAATAAATCAACTTAAACCTTTTATATATGTATAGAAGGTAGAATGTTAAAGTTTCTCCTACAATGCAATATAATATATGATGCAAAATGATATGAGCATTAATCAATGGGAAATATTTGATTGTATTACATTTCAAATAGCACTCCATGAAATTAATCCTCTTGCTCTTGTCAATGCATAGTATTTATCAGACATTTCACTGCATTCTGTAGCTAATTTTTGGTCGCATGAATGACGTTGACTCTTGGACAAATATATTTACTTTTGGAATCATTTATATATTATATGTTCATAAAATACAATACTCGAATCACAAGTATTGTATATTGGTACATTTGACATGGATACGTCAGAAAAAAACATTGTTTTTGGTAATAACTAAGGCTAGAGACTTCATGCCCTAAAAAACCTTAAAATATGCATGCATTTATGCCCTTAAAAATTATAATATATGCTATTAAAATATGCAAAAATGCTAAAATATGCTCTAAAAATTTTTATTTTTCGTAAGAAAGGCAAAAAAATTACAAATTTATAAAAGTACACTAATATTTTAATTTCTTCTTTATGCTTGCCTTTAAACAGAAAAAAAACGAAAATTTCAATTATAAATGCATATTGTTTTAATGATTTAATAATTTTTTAAATCTATCCAAATGAATTGCACTGTGTCACTAAAATTTGTCTTATATTTTCAAACGTAAATGACTGGCGATTGTTCACCAATAAATTTTTGTACCTTGAAAATGATCGCTCGACATCAACAGATGTAAGTGGAGCGAATTTATAGAACTGTAAGTCGTTGACTTGCAAGTTTTCAAGATATTCCATAGAATTGTCCATCCCTTCTAAAATATTGGAAATTTTTTCTATAATTTTAAATCCTTCGTTTTTTGATAGTACATTTTCTAATTTTTTGTAAATAGCCTTTTCTTTTGCTCCTTGTGGGCTTTGTAATTTTTCTTTAACCGTGAAATATGCTCTTAAAATAGAATTATAACAAAATATGCTCTTATAAGAAAAAAACAGCTGAATATGCAAAATATTCAAAATAAAAATGATTACTTCAAACTCCTAGTACAATGAAATACATTTTTATATCACTTAGCTATGTTTAGAATGATTATTGAAAAATATGCAAACTCTTATAAGTCCCTAGCCCTAGTTATAACAAATGCATTATATGTATCCTGTATGCCCATAGAATTTAATATAGAAAGTAATATGAGTTCCATTCAAAATTTTAAAATGATTTGAAATATTCCATGATCGGTTTGTATACATATTTTGAAAAAAAAAATAATAATTTTCAGTATAATTTAATATATAAATAATATGCGTACCTAATCAGTTTATTATTTTTTTTTTTTTTTGATTAATTTCTGATCGTATAATTGTAAATTTTATCAAAATATTAAGTTTATCAATCTGTATCTAGACTATCTAGATTCAGGTCATTTAATTTATAAATAAAAAATCCATTAATTTTATTATTTTTAAAATGTACTTGAATAGCGATGAACTTATCATACTGAATATATTTTATAATTGTATTAGTACATAACAATAGATATGTATAGTAAGTATCTTGCAATATTATCATACATCTTCCTAGAAAGTTATAAATAGAAATGTATTAATCACTACAATACTTTGGAAAAAATAGTATACATATTATATGTGATCCACTATACTAACTATACTACACTATATACATTATAATCTAAAATGCTTATCCTAGATTATACCTTTTGCATTCTGATGTTTTATTAAGTTCAATTTATAGGGAAAAAATGTATTTTTTGGATCTCATACTTACAGGACAGCTATACTTTAGTGGTCTCGGTAATATAACGACCCTAACAATGACATATATTATGTATCAAAGGTATACTAGTCTTTTTATTTCATTAAATATATATATATATATATATGTTATTGTCAAAACTTATTGAATTCTGTGCCTTTTAATCTCGTTTTTACGTATTATTTAATAAATATAAATGTATAAAGGCTTAATATTTTTAATTTTTCTATAAATAAATTGTTAGACATACAAATTGTCTATGGTGTTATTTTGCTTCAACTAGAACTATTTTATAATTTTTCGAACCAACAGCTAGGCATAATATGATAAAATAAAAAAATTAAAAATTATAAAAACTAAAATTAAATAACATCGTGAAGAAAATATATATGATATGAAAAATATTTATATATCTCTTTAAATTGTTTCTATACCATAGTACCATACCATTAAATAAATAATATTATATTCTTATTTACCCTGAATAGTGCAAAAACATCAAAAGCTTCCTATACTGATTTTTTTTACTAAAAATGAAACATTCAATTACTATGCAATTACCATCAATTGAAGTTGATTTACAACCAAAAATAAATAAAAATGTGTTTTATCGATACTATAATATATTTAGTATTTTGTTTGAAAAATATTTATAAGCTCTAATTTATTAATATATTACATGGAATATGTATATATATTACAGTTGTTCAGTAGATGTTAATGGAGACTTTTACATAAATAATAATTACACAGATGAACATATGAACATATATATTTTTTTTTTAATCAGACAATATACCTTGTTGTTAATTTTTAGAATCCTGTTGATAGAATAACTTACACACCTGATACTGTACATATCTTTAACTTACGAAGAATAAATCGTCAGATATATTATGATTTGACGAAACGATTTTCACGTATTTTAATATAATATTATATAATTAGTTATTTTCCATTTAAACAATTAATTTAAATTAAATATTCCACTCGGAGACTATGGTAGCTGGTGAGATTATAAATTACATTATCTGTCATTGTGCGCGTTTGTTGAGTATTCAATGAGAAGGCACGGCGGCAAGAGTTGATGCTATTCTATATGTCTCAACCTCTGATGCACAGTCCCTAATCGATGATAAATGACTTAGCCGTGTGTCGTACGTCGTTAGGAGGTATAAAGTTACACAGTAATAATGTATACCAATAGAATTACATAAGAAACCATTATTGTTATGTTGGAAAAAAAAAACAATAAACGCGAGAACAATATACAACATTACGCAATATACAATAATGACCTATGTTAAAATGATTGTGTGTGCCCCAAAGTCAATGTCACGTATATTATAATACAACGATATTATATAATTAGGTTTTGAATAACCGATTCTCGCATCGACCTCTGACTGTCCGAAAACATTTTATATAGCTTATCTAGGCATTAAATATATTTAATATAGTGAATGCTATTGATATTATAATATTATACGCATTCCATAGGTATACTTTTCAAGTGAGTTTTTGTTTTATTTATACCGCACCACTATTATACTATGATCATCCTTTTGGTGTATGTTTTAATTACCATATGTCGCCGTACGTATTATATACTCATTTATAGTACACACTTATCTCTTTTCCACTTGATATTTTCATTTTCTCTGCGGATTATTCCGTTGTCATCCGATCGAAAACCACTATCATTCAACTATCTTATCTCGCAAAATCTCATTTTAGGTCTAGATTTATAATTTTCCATTCGTACTGCAATGATCTCAAAGGTTCTTATTCTAAACTTTATTAAAACACAAAAAATCATGAATGTTTCCTTAATAACTCGTCGGGATTATTTCGTGCACTACCATTATATTTTTGTCACTTGTGTTTATAACGCATAGAGGTTCTTGCCCTCGTTTCAATATGCCACTAGCATTTTTTTTCCTCATTAGGCATACTTGTAGGTAATTTAGAAATATTTTTCAATAGATTAAACAAAAATGTTGGGGATTTTTCGTTCGTCAAACTCATTTATATATGTTGAATTAATACTTTGATTATTAATAAGAAGTTAGTTCAACCCCATTACAAAAGTTCATGGACTGATATTTGTATAAGTATGTAGCCATATATTTTTACATAAATATATTTATACCTTATGTATAATCTAAAAATAACACACTATATGCACCGTCAAGTATTTGTAACTATTGCTGTTATGACTTTTATTAAAGCAAAATCAAAAAATAAATTATGATAGTATATATCAAATAATTTTTACAAGTTCTATTATATTGAAATGTTTTTACTTTTATATCCTTAACCAGTAAAAATGTATACAAGACTTATTTTAAGATAACAATTTGTTGTATACTTATTATTTCATCACTTGAAATACAGGTTCTCGTACTTGAATTTTTTTAGTAAAATACACTTTTTAGTTTGTTTTTATAGTTTAATCAATAGTTTTTGTTTTGGGTTAAACATATTATTATTCTGTTATTTTCTTTATTAAGGTCGACAACATTTATAATACAAATATTGCAATTGTCGTTTGAAATGTCACGCAAATCTGAGATTTAATAATAATACAATAATTGATAGCGTGTTTTAATATTTGATCTACATTATTTTCAATAGGTTAGAATTTTTAGATCTTTTTCGGAGAAAAATTATAAATAAACTTACGTATATTATTTAATTTTGGCCGTGTAGTTAAACGCTGTATTCTTTGAACACTATATTCCATAATTACACTGTAGTATTAGGAAATTTTATCAAATTACCTCTCGCGTCTTGAATACAAAAGCTTTCTGCTTGCAGTCAAATTTGAATGCACTGTTGAAAGTCGTCGGGATTTTTCGTGTGTACAGTCAATCGTACACACAAAAAATTAAAATACACACACACACACACACACACAAATTCAAAAATTAACTGTCGTAGAGTAACGAGCCGTAGTTGGGCGCCACTTTGTCGTATACGCCGATTGGATCGATGTATCGACATACACAAAAGAAATTTTATCAACACTTAAAAGAGCATAAACTCC